>JAVJIF010009106.1:0-155119 GCA_038442645.1 Agave tequilana | reverse complement strand
CTAATTGAAAAATAAAGAGCAGAAACAACTTCTCTGAACTATCTAACAATACTCCTAAAACCCTAAAAAAATGAACAAGAATTCTAATCCTAGTCTTTGCTCCCTTCTTCTCTGTCGAAAATGGTATTTATAGGGAAAAACCAGACGGGAGAGGGCGTAAGAAGATTAGGGGAGCAAAGGCTCCCCCAACAACCCAAACAATGTGGCACAAACGTGGCTAGGACCGCGTTTCCGCGGCCCTGGTGTGGCCAGGTGGCCACACCAAAATGGTGGAGGTCCTGGTTTGGTGATTCCCCCATATCTTCTGCTGGTTTTCTCTTTTCAGCTCCTGGGTTTGTCAAAACGGTCTTTGTTTTTTAGCTTTAACTGATTGATTTGTAAATATCCATTTTAACCAATGTTCGACCGATTTTATTCTCTCTGATCTGCCTTGATCTGCCCTAATCTTCTAATTTCAAATTAATTCTAAATTAAATCAGAATTTTATAGGCTTTTGGGCTTGTTACTCTTCCCTTTCTTTAAGCAATGGGCCTGTATTTAACAAAGAAGAATAAGATTTATTAATAGGATTTATTAGATAAAAAACATGATAATGTGACAATATATATGCAATATATGTGACCGATCACACCCCAACACTTATCTTTTACTCGCCCTCGAGCAAAACATCAAACTAATCCTAATCAATTATTTAGACCACTTTCGCAGGTCACTCGATTGCACTGAGCATGTGCAATAAGCCTTTAAACCTCTAGGTTACTCCTAGAGGACGAGTGTTGTCTCGTGAGGGTTTTCAGTGAATTGCACCCACAAAATCCATAAAGAAAGAGAAAAAGAAATGTTAGTATTTTCGAAAAGCATTTTGAAAAGAGAAAATATTTGAAGTATATTTGTAAGAGTTCAAGTAATCTATAAGTTATAGGAATATCAAACTTTTCATTCCTAAACTTTATTTCTATTTAAAAACATGTCATCAATCAAAGTAAGGAGTCAAATTATATTTCTCATCTAGTATATTACTTTACCCAGAGTCATATGCACCATCGTGATCGTGAATTTTGACTAAGGGTTCTTTAACATTAACTCCTATGCCTTATTTATATCTATTTTTGGTGGTATTTATTCCTCAATTCCATTAGGCTTTCAAATTTGCCCATGTAAAAACCTTTAGTCGGTGACACCCAAACTGGACAGTCTTAGGGCACTAGGTGAGAAAACACCCTAAGGACTTAAACACTCGAGCAGACAAGGCCACGAAACCAAGGGTTTTTATTTATAAAATGTACCCCTTTTAGGTATGAATACTTATGCTTGATGAGACACAAATACCCAGTTTAATCAGAGGATTTATATATATATATTTTTTCAAACTTATCTTATTATCTTTTGCATAAATACCAAGGCTTGCTTAAGCCAAAGCACCTAGCTAGTCAATAATTAGATTTGTATATATATATATATATATATATATATAATATATATATATATATATATATATATATATATATATTTTCTTTTTTTTATATAAGGCATAAGAATTTTTGTCTTTGAATCCTAAGTGTGTAAGTGTATAAAGTGTGCATATTTCTTCAAGGTAAAGATTAAGACTACATTAATTTCATCAATTTTCTTCCTAACTCTGAAAATCAAACAAGTTATCTTATTTTGACCAAGTATAAGAAATCCTATTATGCTTTTCCTATTCCTTAAAATTGACTTAATTTCTTACAAAAAATATATCAAAATATTGTTCTCACCTTTCAAAAAGTTTTTTTTTGATAACATTTCTTTGTTTTCTTCTTTTTTTTTAGTTATATTAGTCACGTTAGAGCCCTCCCCCACACTTATCTCATGCATTATCCCCAATGTATGAAAGAAATGTATAGGTGCATGAAATAAAATGAAAAGAGAAAAGTTACCAATACACTGGGTCAAAAAGACCCATAGCCGTTTCATTTACCAGCACCGATTCCAAGAAAGGTTTAAGGCATTGACCATTTACCTTAAAGTCATTTCCATTCTTGGTGTCACTGATCTCTACAGCACCGTGTGAAAAACACAGTTTTTACAACGAATGGCCCAGTCCATCTTGTTTTTAATTTTCCTGAAAAAGATGAAGCTTAGAATTATAAAGTAAGACTTTTTATCCAGGAACAGAAGTTTTTCTTATGATGTGTTTATCATGAAAAATCTTAACTCTATCTTTAGTGATCTTAACATTCATAGGCCTCATTTCTTAACTCCTCTATTTCGAAAATTTGTAATTTCGAAGGTCACCGGCCTTATTTATTTATATATATATATATTTTTATAAGGCAAAAGAATTTTTGTCTTTGAACCCCAAGTATGTAACTGTAAAGTGTGCATATTTCTTCAAGGTAAAGATCAAGACTAAATTACTTTTATCAATTTTCTTCTTACCCTGAAAGTCAAACAAGTTATCTTATTTTGACCAAGTATAAGAAATCCCAATTATGATTTTCCTATTCCTTAAAATTGACTTAATTTCTTAAAATAATATATCAAAATATTGTTCTCACCTTTCAAAAAGTTTTTTTTTTGATAACATTTCTTTGTTTTCTTTTTTTTTGATACACAAGTTGTTGTAGTATAGTGGTAAGTATTCCCGCTTGTCACGCGGGTGACCCAGGTTCGATCCCCAGCAACGGCGCCAAAATTTGATTGGGATTTTACCTGCACCCAAGAATACAGAATTTCAGAACTTAGAATAAAGAGTGCAAGTACTCAATGCTACCGTAATAGCAAGTGGCTATGCGGGTCGTGATCCACAAGGAGGAACTAGCGATAGAAGCTTTTTAATAAGTTCTCTTTTAGGTTACAAAGAATGGTTAAAGATCTTCTTTTAGTTCTTAAAAAGAAAAGAAAAATATATTACAATCAAGTTAGGAAGAAAGTAGTAGATTGAGAAGATGGGAAAATGAAAAATGGATTATATACAAAGAAATTGAAAAGAGTGATAAAGATGGTTGGAAGATTGCGTGATCTAAACTAAAGAATTAAAAGAGAAGAAAGAAAACCTAAAAAAAAAAAACTTATCTACTCTGGTTGATTACTTACCTGGAAACCTTGCATGTTTTTTCTTACTTTAGCGGCGATCAACGCATAAGCCATAAGATCAAGCTCAGTTCCCATTCGCATTACATCATCAAGACGAACAAGAATGAAATGATACAGAATCTTGAGGAGGAGAACATCATCATGAAATATCGGTGGCACTCACACAAACATGGCTATACTGATACTTCTACGTTCACTTAGATATTCATCAAAACCAAAAAGAGGAAAATTAGAAAAGATGAAGAAAATATAAACAAGAAAAGCATAAAGATGTTACTTTTGATTAGTTGTAGAAACGATGAAAGAAAGGAGGAGGTTATATCAGTGTCACTCTCAAGATAAGTCTCTCTCTTACTTACATAAATCTCAATCTAACCTATGCTTACAAAGAAATAAAAAAATTACATAAAAAGAAAATAAAAACCTACACTAAAAAGAATGAAAAACTGGCTTAAAATCTATCTCCGCTTGATCATTCCTTTTTTGCCTTTGAGATTGCGGGTATTTATGGGAGAAATGCAGAAGGTAGAGGAGTATGAAGATAAGGAAGCTGGCTATTTCTGAATTTGAATCCTCACCTTATCTCCAAACTTGATTTGATGTGGATATTTAGTTCTGATCTGCAGCTTATTGGCGTATTGCTTGTTAAATATAACTTATCAAATTATAGAATTAGAAACAATGATCAACTTAAGAATTGTAGCTATTTAAGTCCTCTTTCTGAATCATCTTGAAACATTAGATTTGAGTTCTGGTAGCGAAAGTTATGATTCAAATATTAAAATATATCCAGCAGAATCTGACTCAAAATTGCTTCATCTCATCCATTGATCTTCTCTCTATCCATTTATTCCTTTGGGTTCGGACTCTGTATTTGACGTTATCCTCAGTAGATCTTTAGTTTTAACCACTTGATTCACCAAAAACTAAATTTAACCAACTAGATTTGGAATCATCCTCCTCTAACCAAATAGATCTAGTTAAGTCTGAATTTAATTGATATTTATTTGATTTTATCCTCTTTCTCCCCATGATTATCTTCTGCAAAATAGAAATTTAAGAAAAGAAATTTAGTAGATTTATTACATGATAAATATGGATAGTAATAAAAAAATTGTAAAACTTAGAGAAGGCTTTGGAAAAAGGTGATCTTTAAAAAGTGTTGAAAATTGTTTGGTTGTTTTTAAATAGAAATAAGATCTGGGCTCACTAATTTTCTACTCAACTACTTACTTATCTCAAGAACATTTTGGTGCATCACTTTTATCATAGGTAAAAATCTTACTTTCTTTTAATGTTCAAGTAAAACAAATAAGATGATTTTGGATTAAATCTTAAGGTCTTTCTTAATACAACATTAAAAATAGAATGTTAAACCATCAAGCGTGAAGAAACAAGTATGGAATAAAAACGATTAAAAATATTTGTGCTTTAATAGTCCAAGTTTAAAAGAAGAGCATTCTCATGAGCTTTCAAAAACAAAGTTTAACTTTAGGCATTATTTTGATTCGAGAGAGTTGCTTTCATAAAAATCAATCAAGAGAGAGGAGGTAGAAGAGATTAATTTGTGAGCCCAGAAGATAATTTAGTTACTCATGATGAAAGGAAAACAAACAAGATAATGAAAATCAAACATAAACATACCGAATTTGAGTCGAGTTGAATAAGCGAGTTGAAGCGCCTTTGATTGACACTTCAAAGATGAATTACACACTCAATTCCACTCTTCTCTCTTTGCTGGTCTAAACTGAAAAATAAAGAGGAGATACAACTTCTCTGAACAATCTAACAATACTCCTAAAACCCTAAAAAATGAACAAGATTCTAATCCTAGTCTTCGCTCCCTTCTTCTCTGTCAAAAATGGTATTTATAAAAAAAACCAGACGGGAGAGGGCGTAGGAAGATTGGGGGAGCAAGCGCTCCCCCAACAACCCCAACAATGTCGTGAAAACGCGGCTAGAGCCGCGTTTCCGCGGCCCAGGTGGCCACACCCAAATGGTGGAGGTCCCCAGTTTGGTGATTCCCCCATATCTTCTACTGGTTTTCTCGTTTCAGCTCCTAGGTTTGTCAAAACGGCCTTTGATTTTTGGCTTTAAGATTGATTTGTAAAGATCCATTTTAACCGATGTTCAATTGGTTTTATCCTCTCTGATTTGCCTTGATCTGCCTTGATCTTCTAATTTCGACTTAATTCTGAATTAAATCAGAATTTTGATGGGCTTTTGAGCTCGTTTCTCTTCCCTTTCTTTTAGCAATGGGCCTGTATTTAACAAAGAAGAATAAGATTTATTAATAGGATTTATTAGATAAAAAATATGATAATGTGACAATATATATGCAATATATGTGACCAATTATATCCCCACTGACTCTATGAAGAGTAAAGATGATTATTCCAGTCTTGTTCATAATATTGGAACTGGGGTATATATTGATTCGGATAAGACCAATCTGACATGCTTAGTATGTAAAAGTTATGATATGACAGGTTGGTAGTATCTGAATTAAAAGAGATCAGGGTGTAATACAGATTACTAATAAAATTAAAAAATTATGTATAATCCATTTTACACAAAAAAACAAACTAACTAACTAACTAACTAACTAACAATAAAAAAAAGAAAACTCTAGCCTAATGATTGAGTTTCTACCTGCACAAATAATATAGAAGCTTAGAAATATAGAATAAAAAGTGTAAGGTGCTCAATACTACCGCGATAGCAAGTGGCTATGCGGGTCGTGATCCACAATGAGGGATTAGCGATGAAAACTTTTGGTAAGTTCTTTTTTAGTTCACTAAAGATGGTTAAAAGTTCTTCTTTCGTTCTTGAAAAGAAAAAGACAAAGAGTTACTGTTAAGTTAAGAAGAAAGTGGTAGATTGAGAAGGTGGAGAAAATAGAAAATGAATTTATACAAAGAAAGTGAAAATGTGAACAGAGTTGAGAGTTGATGGTGATCTAAACTAAAAATTAAAAGAAAGGAAGAAAAACTCTAAAAGTACTTACTTACCTCTTCGATACTTGCTTACTTTTGATCTGTATCGACGACGTATCTTGACTTGAAGGCAATCGAAGCATGACATATAGGACTTTCCCATTCCCGTTCTAAACTACAAAATGAAGGTGCAAGCTACACTAACATAGAAATGGCTATCCATCACCATAAGCCATCAACGACACTTGCAAGGACAAGGCAAATTCGAGGCTATCAGAGTCATTTGGTTTTACAAACAAGAAGAGGGAAGTAAATAAAAACAAGAGTAAAGAAGAAAAGAAAACTTTTATTCGATTCAAATAATAATGAAAGAAAAGACTTACTTACACCGATGTCACCCTCAGTACAATTTTCACTCTCATTCCTCCATGAAACTCTTCTCTCCTCTCAGTTACATAAAGAAAATAAAAATTACATAAAAAAAAACTAAAAATCCTAAGTTACGGACTACATAATAGCCTAACCTATACTCTCTGCTCAATCGTTTCCTGTGGCCTCAGATTTTGCAGGTATTTATAGCGAAAACAACGGGGGAGAGAGTCTGAAGATAGGGGGAGCAAACACTCCCCGTATCTTAACTAAAATGTGGCAGAAAGGCGGAATTTACAGTGTTTCTGCGGCACTTTTGTGGCCATATGGCTAGATCCAGGGGGTGCAGGTCCCTGGTTTGATGTTTCATCTGTTTATCCAATTAGTTTCGCGATTTCGTTTTGGATTTGATGAAACCTCTTTTGATCTTCAACTTTAACCAACTTGATTTGTAAAGATCTAATTTAACTAATTTTCAACTGGTTTTCTTCTTTGATTTGCTTTGATTTGCATCGATCCTTGATTTGAATTAATTTTTAATTAAATCAGAATTTTGATGGGCTTTGGGATTGTTTCTTTTCCTTCTCCCTTGGAAAAGACCCTGCTAATAATTAGACAAAAAGATAATTAAATAGCAGAGTTATTAAATAATAAATATGGGGATGTGATTATAATATGCAATATCAGTGACCGATCACACCCCGATACCTATCTTTTGCTCGTCCTCGAGTAAAACAAATAAAAAGTAAAACAGAGCTAACTAGTCTAAATCACTTTTGTAGGAATCACAAATTGCACATAGCATGTGCAACAAGCCGTTAAACCTCTACGTTATCCCTAGAGGACGAGTTTTGTCTCGTGAGAATTTTCAGTAGATTACACCCACCAAATCCATAAAGGAAAAGAAACAAAGTATCAGTATTTTCGAAAAGCATTTTGAAAGAGAGAGAGAAAATATTTGAAGTATTATTATAAGAGTTCAAATAATCTATTAGCTATAGAAAAATCAAAATTTTCATTTCCAAACTTAGTCTCTATTCAAAAACTTATTATCAATCTTGGTAAGTCATATGCATCTTTGTGACTGTGAAATTTTGATTCGAGATTCTTTAACTCTAACTCTTATGCCTTATTTTCTTTTTTTTTGGGTGGTATTATTTCTTAATTTATTAGGATTTCTAATTTGCCCATGTAACGAGCTTTTAGACGGTGACTTCCAAACCGGATGGTCTTAGGGTACTGGGTGAGAAAACACCCAAGCACTTAAGGATTTGAGCAAACAAGGCCACAAAACTAAGAATTTTATTATAAGAATTATTTTTAGGCGTGAATACTTATACTTTATGAGGCAAAATACCTAGCTTAGTCAAAGAAGACGTTTGATATATATATTATAAGGCATAAGAATCTTTGTTTTTGAACCTTAAGTGTGTAAGTGTATAAAGTATGCATATTTCATTAAGGTAAAAATTAAGACTAAATTATTTTTCTAATTTTCTTTCTAACCTTAGAAATCAAACAAATAATCTTATTTTGACTAAGTATAAGAAATCCTAATTATGATTTCCTATTCCATAAAATTAACTTAATTTCTTAAAAAAAATAGGCTAAAATATTGTTTCTCTTTTCAAAAAGTTTTTCAAAAGGAAAGAAAATGCTAATTTTTTTAAAACAATAAAAAAACCTATATTATGTTAGAACCCTCTCTCACACCTATCTCATGCATTGTCATTAATGTATGAATAAATGCATAAATGTGTAACCCTCGGTTCCCTATTTATGTATGTTAATACAAGTATTTGATACCCGATTTAATCATCTTGGTAGTCAGATTGAGGCTATTTTAGCTCAAGATATTATTTCCTAATATTTTAAATTTTTTGAATTTTTTGAAATTTTTGGAGAATAATTGGAGAAGAAACTCAATTTGGGGTCGATTGGTATCTCAGTCTGACTCTGAGATTTTTAATTAACAATCGGGGTTGAATTTGGAGATCCGACTTCACAACAATGTTCAGATGAAATTTTCTATTTTTTTGAGAATTTTTGAGAATTTTCTGAATTAATAGGAGTTTAATCAAATAAAATAATGATTAAATACTTGTTTAAAAAAGTGAAATTAAAATAAAAATAAAATAAAATAATAATGATTAAAACCTTTTTACCTGGTGATCACATGTTTTGAAACCTTGACCTCCTCCCATAATCCAACATCTAAACCACGTGGCCATATTGGTAAGTGGTCAAGGAAGGGAACTGTTCTATTTAAACTTTCACAAAAAAAAATACCAATTATTTGTGTGATCACAAAGGCTTGAACCCATGACCCCCTTATTCAAACCCGCAAGCTTCCACCACTAATACCCATAATATAACTAACACCTTGGCTACCATCTTCTTCTTCCCCGCTTTCGCCATGATGCATCCACGTTCACCACTTTTTCCTCTACCTGTCTCACGCACTCCCCCTCTCTCACGTCCTCTCTCACGCCCCCACTCACCCTCTCACCTGCAGATACTCTATCTCTTCCCTGTCTCTATATAAATGATTGCTTTTCCTCTCCTTGAAAGTACACCTAGAGGGGAGTGAATAGGTGTAAGGCTAATCTAATAACAAATAATGCGGAATTAAAAACAAAACGCAACACACTTAGTGTAACCAAAGAGTGTATCGAAAGAGTGTAGCCGAATTTCCGGTGAAGGGCTCTGGACTAACTCCTCTAAATTCCTCTAAATAAGAGTTGAGGTGCTATATGAAGCTCTCTTGGTTTAACACAAATATGACACACAAATAAGCCTAAGCATATATATGATATAAACAATATGATGCAATGCACAATATAAGAGAGAGTTAGAGATAGTGGATCAAATGCAAACACAAAGATATGTTTCGAGGTTCGAGCACCCAACTCTACGTCCCTGCCTTCACACAGAAGGATTTCCACTATATTGTCCACACAGGACTTCCCACAAAGGGACCCTCCACTGAGGATTTGGGCAAATACAACTTGGGAGTACACAACTCCTCTCTCAACAAATACAACCTCTACACTTAGAGGCAAGGCACAAAGCCAAACAGATCAACCTTACAATTGAGGGATAGGCACTTAGCCAAACAACAATCAACCTCTCACTAGAGGGATACTCAATCACCACTTCTACAATCACCTCTCACTAGAGGTATATCAACATAATCACCTTCACTAGAGGGATATCAATAAGCATGGAAGGTTTACAACTTGGTGATCTCAAAACCCACAAACCAATTATTTCTCACAAAACAATGATCCTAATAGATAGGATAGATAGATAGCTCAAGTGTGAGAAAAACAAAGAGTTTGAAAATCAAAATCACAAAGAAAAACTCTTGGGAAAACTTCTATAATAGCTATAGAAATTTAGATCAAAAACCAATCCCAAAGACTTTTCTTTTCTTTGATTTTTTCAACCCTTTAAAACAAAATAAAGATCAAATCTTTTGGCTCTAAAACTCTTTTAAAAACTTGTATTTAAATACTAGAAAGAATGAGAATTTTGCTCTTGAAAAATTTGTCAAAAACAGCTCAAGAGGGGGCAAATTTATAGCCCCAAATGAAATCTGCCCGTTGGCAGTAGGAAAGGGAAATTTGTCCTTCCGGTCGATCGGCCAACGGTCATATTTATGACCATTGAGCCACCGGTCGACCGGCCGGTCGACCGAAAACTGGAAACAGAGAGCAGAGCTCTCGGCCGGTCGACCGAGCGGTCGACCAACCCAGTCGACCGGCCTCCCAGCCTGGCTGCGTGCACGTTCTGTGCACGTCGATTGACCGGACCGGTAGACCGACTTCTGCCTCGATCGACCGGTCCGGTCGACTGGCAGACAGCCGGTCCAATAATATAGGGATTGAAAACTTGAGTTTTTGACTTCTAAAAAATCCCATAAAATACACATAAATTCCATAAAAATAAGTTCCTATATATTATTGAAATACAAATATGTGTGACAAAAATTCAACACATATTATAAACAATTTGAACCATTTTTGTGAGATAGAAAATTTGCCTTAAACCAAAAATCGTATTTTCCAAAATTTGAATTTTCGAAAGGGAAAATCGTTTTCTCCAAAACTCATGTAAATACAAAAACACGATATTGAAACAACTTTGAAGCATATTGTATATGGATAGAATCCAATATACATGAAGGATATTATATCTATGTTTTCGACATTAAATCCAAAAATAAGTTTTGTTTAAATACAAAACTCCAACTCATGAAATAGACTATCAAAATAAGTTTTTCTAAATAGATGAAGTATAGATGTACATAGATCAAATCTAATATACATTAAACTATGTAACCTTGTTTTGATTCTATCTGTTCATGAAAACCATATATATGAACTAGAAATCCAAAACCGATTAAACCGAAAACCAAACAAATTGAAACTTGTGTGTGTGTGTACTTGAGCATATCAACACTATCTAATCTTTACACAAGATCTAAACACAATCTTAAACTAAACAAACTGAGGTCTTCTTGTAAAACTCCGTCTCCAAGTCGACTCGATCCAAACACGATCCAATGAGCTAGACTCCAACCGAGTGCTTGATGTGAACTTGACGCTCGAGCTCTTGAATCACCATGTGAAAGCTCTAAAAACACCTTTGTTGAAGCTAATGACCTACTAATATCTTGATCAAATATCTGAAACTAAATATCACAAGATTATTAGTAAAAATAACTACTGTTGACCCAAAAGGTTACACTCTCCATTTATATGTGTTTTGATGATAACAAAACTTATAAAAGCTATTTGGTACTAATAAAGATTCTAGAGTGAATTTCAGATTTGTACAAGTCTTAATGGCTTTAAGCATGTTGCAAGGTTATTGGCGCTTAAAACATATTGAAAGGTGATGTCGCAAGAGGACTCTTTCATAGGAGAGGAGGCTCTAGCTTGGCAACGCGGTTCAGAAACACCTTCCTATATAGACTTTATTTTTGTTAGTTTGTTAAAGGATAGTATATAGTATTGAAGCTCAAATTCCCCACACACACAAAATTGCACGTGTTTTCAAAATTATTTTTGTCTCTTGTGTAAAATACTTTAATAGTCCTATTTCAAGTATTTACAAACTCCGCTTATTGTATTCTTGTCAAAAAATCATTTTTGAAAATAAACTTATCTTCAAAAACATTTCCCTTTTAATTCTGTTTTGACCTGTTGCGGTCGACCGGACGGTCGACCGGCTCTATTACAGGTCAGAACAGTCGACCGAGCGATCGACCGCAGTTCTGACCGTTGGGTGCGTGCATGTGTGCACGCTATCCGTCGACGGGCGGTCGACCGGACCCCATGTCGGGCGACCGAGCGGTCGACCGACTGACTGCACCCAACTTTCTGTTTGGGACGATCGATTGGTCGGTCGACCGGGGCCTGCCAACGGTCAAAAGATTTTGAAACCGGTCGACCGTGAGTGTATTATCAGCCAAACGGCTAGTTTTTTAAACATGTTTTAAAACGTATTTTTATTCTCCAAATGAGGTTTAAGGCTGGTTTTGGGTCTTGTCTCTCCTGATTAGTCAAAATTATTGTTTACCCTTTAATCCCTACCTATATCCTATAAATAAGGGTGGATGGGGTTGAGGAGAAAAATAACAACATTTGCAAAAGATCAAAGTTTGAGTATTCTTGAAAGAAGTTTTTATTCTCAGTTTTTGTGCTCTAATCTCTGATTTTTCTCTGAAGTTTTTGAATTAAAACTCTCTTCTACTTTATTTTATTTTTTACTTACAAACCTTGAGCTTCAATCCTATACATTATTCTCTAGGGTTTTGTAAAGAAAAGTTTTTTAAAAGAGAGTTTGTTGTCTTTTGATCACCAGTGATTATTGTATTTGTGTCTCCACTACCTCTGGACTAGAGGAGTGTGATTAAGGAGTTGGCTACTCCCTAGTGACTGTAATCCTTTGTTAAATTTTTAGTGGATCGGAAATCCTTCTGGGTGAAGGCGGGGATGTAGAGTTGGGTGCTCGAACCTCGAAACAAATCTCTGTGTTTGTGATTGGTTTACTTGTGTTATTTACTTGCTTTTCATTCATTCTTATGTTGTTGATCTATACTCTTACAACAAGATTGCATTGTGCACCTCAAACTCTTATTTAGAGGAATCATGAGGGAGGAGTTCAGAGCCCTTCACGGGTATTCGGCTTCTAATCTTGCTTTGAGTGATCATTGCATCATTTCATTTTTAATTTGTGCATTGATTAGCATAATCACCTATTCACCCCCCCTCTATGTGATTTCAATTGGTATTAGAGCTAGGACTCTAGTTTTTGGCTTCACATCCATAGGGAGATCCTATAAATTGCTAATCACTATTTTCATATATTCATTCATACACTAGTAAAGATGGCCGATAACATTAAGACCCCTTCCAAATTTGATGGACTCAACTTTCCCATATGAAAAGTTAAGATGAACATTTTTCTACAATCTCTAGGTAGCCTAGTTGCTAAATCATTGACCAAGCCTTTTAGTAAACCCGAAAGTGAGGAGGACACTTGGTCCGATCTTACTTCCAAGGAATTTGAGGCTAATTCGAAGGCTCAAAATGCCCTACTATTAGCATTGAATGAGGATGACTTAATACGGGTTATCTATTGCAAGTCCGCCTATGAGATTTGGCAACACTTATTGGTCACTCAAGAGGGAACATCACAAGTCAAGAGAGGTAAAATAGATCTCTTGCGTTCCCAATATGAAAGTTTTAAAATGTAAGAAAATGAATCTATTGATGATATGATCACTAAGTTTACTAAAATCACAAATGCTCTTGCTTCTCTAGGTGATGAAATAAGCAACGACCAAAGGTACGTAAGGTGATTCGTGCTCTCCCTTCATCATGGGAAATCAAAGATACCACCTTGAAGGAATTGAATGACAAAGACGAGATAAAGCTCATAATTCTTATTGGAAATCTTAAGACTTATGAGATGGAGAAAAAGGCCAGAGAAGAAGCGGCGCCACAAAAGAAAAAGTCTTTAGCTTTCAAGTCTACCTCCACCAACTACGATGATGAAGAAGATAAAGAAGATGATGAAGAGCTATCTCTTCTTGTGAGAAATGTAAAAAGAATGTACCACAAGAATAAGCTCAACCATAGAAGGCGATGGGAAGGGAAGGAGGAGAAAAGATCATATGCTATAACTATCGGAAACCCGGACACATCATGGCTGATTGTCCAGATTTCAAGAGAAAGATATCTACCTCCTTGAAGCAAAAGAAGCCGTTTGAAAAGAAGGTGTACAAAGCCACTTGGGACTCGAAAAGTAAATCCGAAGATGAAGTCGACACGGCCAATGTGTGTTTCATGGCAAACACACCTAAGGTAACTACCGAACCTCATGATGATGATTATTAAATAAGTAAAGAATTGTTATTACAAGCTTTCATTGAACTTTCAAAAAGTTTTGATTCTAAAAAGGAAGATTGTTTAAAATTGAAAAAGGAAATAAAATACTTAAAAATCAAATTGCTATTTATTCAAAAAAAAAGATGAATTATCTTCTACTCTTATTTCAACAAAAAGAGATTTTGATGCCTATAGAGTTGCTTGCAAAGCAAAATATCCTAAAATTGATGAAAATGAGTTTTCTATGTTAAAAATTAGAATAAATGATTTGAGAAATGTTTTAAAAGAATGTGCTTTTAATAGTACTAAATTAGAAGAAATATTTTCAAAGAAGCACTTGCATTCTCCTCATGCTAAATATGATAAAATATCTCATGTTAAAACTCCACATGTTCATCATGCAAACACATCACATGTCAATCATGCAAAAACATCTCATGCTCATAAATCACATGTTCATAAACGACATGCTCATTATGCTTTTAAATATGGAAGAATATATAAATGTACTTATTGTGGAAGAAATGGTCATTTAGCTAAATTTTGTTATGATCATATAAATAATACCAATAATCATGTTTGAATTTGAAACACTAACGCATGAGGACCCAAGAAAATATGGGTACTAAAATCAAGCTTTAAATTATTTGATATAGGTACACACCAAGACTCCAGGACGTAAGGAGCGATGGTACCTTAATAGTGGTTGCTCAAGGCATATGACATGGGACATCAACAATTTCGCAACCCTATCGAGGTACATTGAAGGTGGCACCGTCACCTTCAGAGATGACTCCAAGGGCACCATCATCGGTATAGGTAACCTTAAGATCGGTGCATCTCCTTTAATTGAAAATGTAGTTCTTGTTGATGGGCTTAAACATAATTTACTTAGTATTAGTCAACTATGTGATCGTGATCCCAAAGTTATTTTTGATGAATTTTCTTGCAAAATTTTTGATTGTAAAACAATGAATGTATTCTCACTGGATTTCATGAAAATAATGTCTATATTATTTATATGCTCAATCTGGATTGCACTACAAAATGTTTAAATGTTTTTGATGAGATTTCATGGTTATGGCATAGAAGATTAGCCCATGCTTCTTTCGATCATTGATTGGTAGTGAAAAGTGCATTTTTATCATAACATTTACCATCACATTTTCATATTTATTCATTAATTCTGCACATTTATTAATATTTTGTGATTTATTGTGTGCAGGCCTCTAAATAATAAAAAGGAAGAATTAAGCCTAAAAAGAGCCCAAAAGCCCATGTTTGAAGCCCAAGTGCAAAAATGCAAATACCAAATGTCAAAAGTTCAAATACATAAGGGCTAAAGTTGCAATTATCAAAGAAGAGGGAAGGATAGACTTCTATCCAACCCTAAACACTTGCAGATGAGGATAAAAGCCAAAGAAGAGAGTGCAAAGATAAGGAAATTCGTGGATAAAGATATTGGGAGATTTGAGATCTAGATAACTTGATCTCTAAGTTATCTCGAAATCCCAGATAAAGAGCCAGGATCAAGCTTCCAGAAGGAAACGACCAAATGGATGGACCAAGAGAAGTCACGCGCCAAAGCGCGTGGCCAGCAGCCACTGTAGTGCCGCGGAAACGCGGCCCAAGCCGCGTTTCCGCGGCAATCCTGCCTTATCCCGTCACCTGTTTTCGTGGAGGAGTTGTGATGGGACTCTACTTCCTTTTGCACCTATAAATACCCCCTGCAGTGCAACGTACAGGGCGTCCAGCGCAGTACAGGGCCAAAATTAGGGTATCTTCTAGGTTTTCTTCTTTTGTAATTAGGTTTTTCTTTTTATTTTCAAGAGAGAGAGGCTTATGTTGAGCGTGACACTAATGTACCTTCCTCTTCTCTGCCATTGTACTGATTAATAAAGGTAATCTTTTCTTTTGTTTTTATGTCATTGCTTTACTTTTCTTTTTGTTTTCTTTTTCTTTTCTACTTTATTTCTCTTTGATCTATGTTGATTGTATATGAGCATGCAAGTGATTTCTGAAGCACGAATATAACGAGTCTTAGCGAGAGCCAACGATATTTCATGGAGATGTTCTCCTCCTCAAGGTACGTATCAATTCATGCTTGCCAAGGCTTGATGATCTAATGCGAACAGGGGACTGAGATCAATCCTATGCTTTATGCGTTCATGCCTCCAAAGCAAGGTAGAAAGTGTTAAGATTTCATATTGTTCCTCAACCAAGGTTAGTATTTCTTTTATTTTATTTTCTTTTTTTTTCTTTTTGTAGATTAAATCACAACTCTTCTACCAATTCTTTATTTGCCGACTCATTGTAAAATACCGCCTTCTTCTTAACTTAGCTTAAAAATAAATAATTTTTACGGTAAAACTTACAAACGCTTCCATCGCTAGTCCCTCCCTGAGGATCACGACCCGCATAGCCTTGCTACAGCGGATTCGAATTGAGCACTTACACACCTTTAATTCTCAGATCTAATATTTTATATTTTGTGTGCAGGTAAATCTCAATCAAAATTTTGGCGCCGTTGCCGGGGAGGGACGGTAAGTTTTTCTCTAATAAAAAAATTAATTATTAACTAATTCTTTTAATTCTTTTCTGTTTGCAGGTTTGGAGAACAGAAAAACAGCAGCAGAAGTGGACATATAGCAACTCTGTGCCTCTGCCCTCAAAGGCAGAGCAGCAGAGCCTGCTACTTAGCCGCAGAAACGCGGCAATAGCCGCGGATCCGCGGCAGTAGCAGAGGACTACTTACTGAAATTTTTGCAGGTTGCTGCAAATTGCAAATATTGTCTACTGCTCTGTTAAAATTTGTTCTGTGATAACCCTGCTTACTGCTAATTAATTCAACAGTAAACTATTTGTTGTTAAAGATAAAATTGATTAGACGTTTGCATATTAGGCACGTGTCTTTTCAATTCATTTATTTTTACTGTTGAAGAGTGCTGGAGCAAGGTACGTACGCATTGCATGTAAAATAGGACTCATCTCTTGATTGATTTTCTGCTTTGAGTGAATCTTATCTACTTATCTTGTACACTTGCACCAATTCATCTTAAGGGTATAACCCATTAACAAGATAAGGTGGGGATTTCATCACCCTTCCTTAGCCCAAAAATCATATCCTAAGCACTCACTAACCCAAGCCTAACTTAAAATTAGTAGACGTTGGCCTTAGGGACATCTCGGACTCAATTAGGAGATTATCCTAAGGGGGAACAGTGCTGGAAGTTGACTCCTGCCAAATCAGTGTCTAGGAAGGGGATTGAGGGCCGAAAGCCTGAAGATTGGTGGTTATTTAATTAAGGAACGTCTTTCACGGAAAACCTCCCACCACTCTTGCCCTGACCTGGCTGATTAACTTGTGGTCAAAGTCTGCACCCTACCTCCCGTGGACAGTCTAACCAGTTAGGAGTCGTCTAGGTCATAGGTCTACCCTAACTTAGGTTAGAATTTTTTCTTTTTGTTTGTTTATTTGTTTGTTTTCTTTTTGTTTGTGTTGGTGTGCTATGGCATATAATAATAATTCCAATTTTAATCCATATTACACACCTAACTATTATTCGGATATTACCAACCCGGCATATCATAACTTTGACCAACCTAGTGTGCCGGAATGGTCTTATCCGAATGACTATAACCCACACCCCCCATCTTATAACTATAATTTTCATAATAATCTCAACTCGTCACAGAGTTCATGGGGTTTCGAGTCCCCCGAGTCTAATTCTCAACCAAATTGTCCTTCATATCCATCTAGTCCACATTCTTTCAATGATTCATACTTAGATCCCCCCATTCAGAATAGATTACCATCTATCGGGGAAATGATAAGTATGCATGAGTCCAAGCAACAATTACCATCTATCGCAGACATGATAATGCGTGAGTCCACCAACTCACAACTTCATCATGATTACACTTCATCTTTTCAAGTCCAATCACAGCATGATGCACCTATCGACTATGAAAGGATGCTTGCAGCCATGACTCAGGCTAGATTAGCCCGTGATCGTGACATAGATCTGATGGTTCAATCCTTACGTTCTCACCGTTCGGCCATTTCTGATATTGTTGACCATTCTGTTAGAGCCGACGAACCAAGTTGCTTTGGACAACAAGATTCTATTTCAGTGCCATCATTTGAACTTGCCGAAACTCCAATTCTTGATAATATGGCAAGTTTCTCCTTTCCTGAAATAGAACTTGAGCATGAATATGATCATGATCTTCCACTCGATGATTCAATTCTACTTCCTGATTCAATAATGACTCCAGTATCGCCACCTGATTTTACTTTTCCCGAGTCAACATTGGATCCTGTTCCAATTCATCATGAAATTGAATCACCCATTTTTGATGATCATATTGAACTTGACCAATTTTGCAATTTTGAAAATCCCTTAGATAAATTGGCAAGTTCTCATTTTTATGAAATTGAACCCAATGAGATATGTGACCTAGATTCTCAAATCTGTGATCAAGTTCAAATTCCCGAATCATTATTGACTCCTGTTTTGTACCCGACTTAGGTAATCTTTTAGAGTCAGTCTTGATTCCCACACCTATCATTCCTGAACTTGAATCACCAATATTGAGTCACATTCCATTGTGGGAGGATTATTGTGGACTTGAGCTTCAACTTATTGATTTGGACCCACTTCCTGAACCTAGCCCGACTCCTGAACCCTTACTTGATTAAGTTTCTTTCCTGAGTCGGTATTCGTTCCCATAATTACGACGTCCAAGTCAATCATTCCATCTTTTCACACTCCATTTTGGGACAAGGCGGTTGACACAATTGACTCTGAAATTTATTATGAAATTTGGAAATTTGATGGGGTGGAAATTTTAAAAATGATCACACATACATTTTCGTGGGTTAAACAAGAAAAATTTTTGGTGGGTTCCTCCATGAAGTATTATGTTATCTTGATTGGGTAGCAACGCTTGGCCCAATTAGACCACCACCGGAACCACCACCTTGAGGTAACTTCTGCCTTCCCTTGTTCTTTTTCATGCATATATGCATTCATTCATACATTGAGGACAATGCATGAGATAAGTGTGGGGGTAGGCTTTACTAACATACTAACATAGGTAGAAACTAACAAAAATCTGCTAAAAAAAAATCTGAAAAAAAAAAGCTTATAAAAAGGACAATATTTTGACTTATCTTTTGAAAGAAATCTAAGTTAATCTTAAGAATTAGGAAAATCATGATTAGGATTTCTAAAAACTTGGTCAAAATAAATAAATTGTTTAAATTTTAGGTATGGGAGGAGAATTTGAATAATTAGTTAGTCTTAATTTTTACCTTAATGAAATGTGCATTTCTAGTACATATCTAGGATTCTAAAACAAAGACCCTTGTGCCTCATATATACCAAAAAAAAAAATTCAATCACTAATTAAGCTGGATACATGTGCCTCATGAAGCATAAGTATTCACGCCTAAAGGTGAGTTAATAAATAAAATCCTTAGTTTTGTGGCCTAGTTCACTCGAATTTGAGTCCGCGAGGTGTTTTCTCACCTGGTGCCCTAAGACCGACCGGTTTGGGAGTCATCGACTTTAAGTTCGCTACATGGGTGGATTAGAAAGCCTAAACTAAGAAATATTATATATGTACTAACACATCTAATAATCAATTAGTTAGGTATGAGGGCCTCAAGAAGCCTTGATACTTACACGAAAGAAATTAGATGAGTTATATATATCAAAAAAAATAATATCAATAATAATAATTATGAGGCATGAGAGTCCAAGTTAAGGAATTCCTAGATTCACAAGGGTGCGTATGACTTTTGGTAACGAAAAAGACTATACAAACATTCAATTTAATCCTTACCTAAAATGAATAACAATTGATTTTATTAAGACTAAGTTTAAAGAATGAATAAAAAAGATAATCCTAAAACTTATAGACTACTTAGTCTCTTCCAATATAAGTCAAATATTTTTCTTTTTATGGATTTTGTGGGTGTAATCCGCTGAAAACCCTCACGAGACAACACTCGTCCTCTAGGGTAACCTAGAGTTTAACGGCTTGTTGCACGTGCTAAGTGCAATCGTGATTCCTACGAAAGTGAGATAGGTTAGATTAATTTTTCTTTTCTTTTTCTTTTTCTTTGATTTTTACTCGAGGACGAGCAAAAAGATAAGTGTGGGGGTGTGATTGGTAGTGAAAAGTGCATTTTTATCATAACATTTACCATCACATTTTCATATTTATTCATTTAATTCTGCACATTTATTAATATTTGTGATTTATGTGTGCAGGCCTCGAAATAATAAAAAGGAAGAATTAAAGCCTAAAAAGAGCCCAAAAGCCCATGTTTGAAGCCCAAGTGCAAAAATGCAAATACCAAATGTCAAAGTACAAATACATAAGGGCTAAAGTTGCAATTATCAAGAAGAGGGAAGGATAGAGTTTTATCCAACCCTAAACACTTGCAGATGAGGATAAAAGCCAAAGAAGAGAGTGCAAAGATAAGGAAATTCGTGGATAAAGATATTGGGAGATTTGAGATCTAGATAACTTGATCTCTAAGTTATCTCGAAATCCCAAGATAAAGAGCCAGGATCAAGCTTCCAGAAGGAAACGACCAAATGGACGGACCAGGAGAAGCCACGCGCCAAAGCGCGTGGCCAGCAGCCACTGTAGTGCCGCGGAAACGCGGCCCAAGCCGCGTTTCCGCGGCAATCCTGCCTTATCCCGTCACCTGTTTTCGTGGAGGAGTTGTGATGGGACTCTATTTCCTTTTGCACCTATAAATACCCCCTGCAGTGCAACGTACAGGGCGTCCAGCGCAGTACAAGGCCAAAATTAGGGTTTCTTCTAGGTTTTCTTCTTTTGTAATTAGTTTTTCTTTTTATTTTCAAGAGAGAGAGAGGCTTATATTGAGCGTGACACTGATGTACCTTCCTCTTCTCTGCCATTGTACTGATTAATAAAGGTAATCTTTTCTTTGTTTTTATGTCATTGCTTTACTTTTCTTTTTGTTTTCTTTTTCTTTCTACTTTATTTCTCTTTGATCTATGTTGATTGTATATGAGCATGCAAGTGATTTCTGAAGCACGAATATAACGAGTCTTAGCGAGAGCCAACGATATTTCATGGAGATGTTCTCCTCCTCAAGGTACGTATCAATTCATGCTTGCCAAGGCTTGATGATCTAATGCGAACAGGGGACTGAGATCAATCCTATGCTTTATGCGTTCATGCCTCCAAAGCAAGGTAGAAAGTGTTAAGATTTCATATTGTTCCTCAACCAAGGTTAGTATTTCTTTTATTTTATTTTATTTTCTTTTCTTTTTGTAGATTAAATCACAACTCTTCTACCAATTCTTTATTTGCCAACTCATTGTAAAATACCGCCTTCTTCTTAACTTAGCTTAAAAATAAATAATTTTTAGGGTAAAACTTACAAACGCTTCCATTGCTAGTCCCTCCCTGAGGATCACGACCCGCATAGCCTTGCTACAGCGGATTCGAATTGAGCACTTGCACACCTTAATTCTCAGATCTAATATTTTATATTTTGTGTGCAGGAAAAAGTTCAATCAATCATCTTGCTAGAATAAATTCTAAGAAATTGGTGAAGGGTATTCCTTGTTCGAAGTTTGAAAAAGACCGCATTTGTGGTGCGTGCCAACTTGGGAAGCAAACCAAGTCTTCCTTCAAACCAATCATGGATATCATGACATCTAGGCCATTAGAATTGATTCACATGGATCTTTTTGGACCAACTAAAACTAAAAGCTTAAATGGAAATAGATATGTTTTTGTTTTAGTCGATTATTTCTCTCGTTTCACTTGGGTTTTCTTTTTGGAGCATAAAGATCAAACTTTTTCGTATTTTAAGATTTTTCGAAAAAGGGTTGAAAAGAAAAGGGATTTTCGATTTTACGCATAAGAAGTGATAGAGGTGGTGAGTTTATCAACCAACTCTTCATGACTTATTTTGATGAAAAAGGAATTAAGCATGAAATGTCATGTCCTAGAACTCCACAACAAAATGGAGTAGTTGAACGGAAGAATAGAACTCTTTAAGAAATGGATAGGACTATGATAAGTGAATATGGGCTCCCTCAATACTTATGGGCCGAGGCCGTAAACACCGCATGCTATATATCCAACCGAATTTATTTGTGTAAAAATACTTTCAAAACTTCTTTTGAAATTTATCATTTAAGAAAACCAAATGTTTCATACTTTAAAGTTTTTGGATGCAAGTGTTTTGTTTTGAACACCAAAGATAATTTGGGTAAATTTGATGCTAAGGCTTATGAAGCAATCTTTGTTGGCTATTCTAGTACTAGCAAAGCTTATAGAGTGTTCATTAAATCATCTCTTACTATTGAAGAATCTATGCATGTTAAATTTGAGGAATCTAATGCAATTGTTGAGAATGTTGTAGAGATTGACTCATTAGGTGAGGACATGGAGAAAATATCCTTGAAGGACTCACCCATCCAAGAAGACAAGCAAGAACCTAATGGTGAAGTTCAAAAGGATGAAGTGGAACCATCACAACCACTTCCTAAAGATTGGAGATACGCCTCAAATCATCCCAAAGATCTCATCATAGGTGATGTATCGAAGAGGGTAACCACTCGCTCCAAACTCCATGATTTGTGTGGACATTATGCATTCATATCTCATTTTGAACCAAAAACATCGTCTAAGCCAAGGGTGACTCATATTGGTTGCTCGCTATGCAAGAAGAGCTCAATCAATTTGAGCGCAACCAAGTTTGGCATCTTGTTCCTAGACCTCCATGATAGACCAATAAGTGGTACTAAGTGGATTTTTAGGAACAAGTTGGATGAGTCAGGTAATGTTGTTAGGAATAAGGCTAGGTTAGTAGCCCAAGTTACACTCAAGTTGAAGGAATCGACTTTGAGGAGACCTTTGCACCCGTAGCACGACTAGAAACTATACGGATCACACTAGCTTATGCATCCTATAAAAATTTTAAACTTTTTCAAATGGATGTAAAAGTGCATTTTTAAATAGTTTTATTGATGAGAAAGTATATGTTGAACAACCCCCCAGTTTTGTGGATCATATACATCCAAATTTTGTTTTCAAACTAGATAAAGCATTGTATGGTTTAAAACAAGCTCCAAGAGCTTGGTATGAAAGGCTTTCTAGTTTTCTTCTATCAAATGATTTTGTTAAAGGCAAAGTAGACACCACATTATTTATTAAGTATGTTGGTAATGACATTCTTATAGTACAAATATATGTTGATGATATAATCTTTGGTTCTACTAATGAATTACTTTGCAAGGAGTTTGAACAATGTATGCGCGTGAATTTGAGATGTCATTGATGGGTGAATTGAACTATTTTCTTGGACTCCAAATCAAGCAAATGCGTGATGGGATCTTCATATGTCAAGCCTGTTGGCCCAAAAGGTTACACTCTCCATTTGTTTAAAGTTTTGATGATAATAAAACAAATAGAAGCTATATGGTACTAATAAGTTTGTTCAAGATAAGTTTCAGGTTAGTACCATTTTTAAAGGACATTGCTTAGCTATTACAAAGATTTTCTAGGTTCATGGAGCAAACAAGGCATATGGTACAAAGAGGGTATGTCCATAGAAGAGAAGGCTCTAGCAAGGCATTACATGGCTCAAGACTTCATTTTGCTCAAGAGACTTCATTAGATTTGGTTTTAGTTTTATAGTTTTGTTAAAGAATAGTTAATAGGTTTGAAGCTCAAAATTCCTACACACACTAGTTTTTGCGCACATGTCATTTCTAAAAATTTCTCCTATATATATGTACAAAATATTTTTAAATATAGTCTTTTGCTTATAAACTTAATTTTGTATATTATACATAGTTCTGATCAAAACTATTTTGTAAACCATCAAAATCTCCTCAAAATCCTTTAAAAATTTCAGTTTTTGACCTGAGCCGATCGACCGACTATTTGTCAGGTCAGATCGGTCGACCGACCGGTAGACCGGGATTCTGACCGTTGGGTGCGTGCATGTGTGCACGTTTCCCGGTCGACCGGGCGGTCGACCGGACCCCACTACAGTCGACTGACCTCCGGCCGACTGTAAGCAAGCTACTCTCTGTTTGTTGCGGTCGACCGAGCGGTCGACCGGGGGTCGCAACAGCTCTTTCATTTTGAAACCCGGTCGACCGACCGGTCGACCGTGCCTGTGCCTGTAACGGCTATTTTTTTATACACGTTTTAAAATGAGTTTTTTTGTCTCTAAACGTGTTTAGGGGCTGTTTTCTGGGTCAAATACTTCCTAATTACCATTATGTTAGTTTACCCTTTAATCCCTAGCTCTATCCTATAAATAGGGGTGATTAGGGTTGTGGGATTAACAACTATCATTTTGCAAAATATTCAAAGTTTAAAGAGCTTTCAAAAGAGTTTTGTTCTTGGTTTTTGTGCTAAAAAATCTCTCATTTCTGAAGTTTCAGTTTCAAAACTCTCTCAAGTTCTTTCTCTTTTCCCACTTACAATACTAGAGCTTCAATCCTACTCATTGTTCTACAGGGCTTTTGTAAGGGAAAAGGATTTTTCAAAAGAGAGTTTGTGGTCTTTTGAACACCAAGAGAATACTTGTACTTGAGATTGTGGAATTGGGTACTCCAGTGTGATTGTAACTCTTCGTGAAGTTATAGTGGTTAGAAATCCTTCTGGGTGAAGGCGGGGACGTAGAGCTGGGTGCTCGAACCTCGGAAAAATTCTCGGTGTTTGCGTTTGGTTTACTTGCTTCTTACTTTAATTCCTTGCTTTATACTTATTGATTCTTATTCATTACTTCATTTACTTACTATTCATATTCATTGCTACATTGTACTTGCTCTACATATTGATTGCTATATTCACTTGTTTCATATTCATATTGTCGATCAAATACTCATACAACAAGATTGCAATACGCACCTCAAACTCTTATCTAGAGGAATCACGAGGAAGGAGTTCAGAGCCCTTCACGGGGTATTCGGCTTCTAGCCTTGTTTTGGGTGATTGTTGCATCATAAGTTTTTATTTTTGCATTGATTAGCATTATCACCTATTCACCCCCCTCTAGGTGATTTCAATTTGTTTCAGAGCTAGGACTCTAGTTTGTGGCTTAACATCCTTAGAGAGATCCTAAAAATTTGCTAATCATTCTTGCATTCTTTCATTCATACACTAGTAAAAATGGCCGATAACATTAAAACCCCTCCTAAATTTGATGGACTAAATTTTCCCATTTGGAAGGTTAGGATGACTATCTTTCTACAATCCCTAGGTAGTTTAGTTGCTAAATCCTTGACCAAACCCTATAGTAGACCCGATAGTGAGGAGAGCACTTGGTCCGACTTTACCTACAAAGAATATGAGGCTAATTCTAAGGCTCAAAATTCCCTTCTCACCGCCTTGAATGAGGATGATCTTACACGGGTTATACATTGCCAATCCGCCTATGAGATTTGGCAACACTTATTGGTCACACACGAGGGGACATCACAAGTAAAGAGAGCTAAAATAGATCTCTTGAGGTCCCAATTGAAAGTTTTAAAATGCTTGAAGATGAGTCTATTGATTCTATGATTACCAAGTTTACTAAGATTATCAATGCTCTTCTTCTCTAGGTGATGATATAAGTAATGATCAAAGGTGCGCAAAGTGATTCGAGCTCTTCCTTCATCATGGGAGATCAAGGCTACCACCTTAAAGGAGTTGAATGATAAAGATGAAATGGATCTCATAAGTCTTATTGGAAACCTTAAGACTCATGAGATGGAAAAGAAGGCAAGAGAAGAAGCGGTACCTCAAAAGAAGAAGTCCATAGCTTTCAAGTCTTCCTCCACCATTGACGACGATGAAGAAGATGAAGAAGATGATGAGGAGCTATCTCTTCTAGTAAAAAATGTGAAGAGGATGTACCGTAAGAATAAACTCAACTTTAGAAGGAAATTGGAAGAGAAGGAGGAGAGAAGAATCATATGCTACAATTGCCGGAAGCCCGGACACATTATGGCTGATTGCCCGGATTTCAAGAAAAAGGTGACTTCCTCCTTCAAGCAAAAGAGGCCGGTTGAAAAGAAAGCATACAAAGCCACTTGGGATTCGGAAAGCGAGTCCGAAGATGAGGTGGACACGGCAAATATGTGTTTTCATGGCAAACACACCCAAGGTAACCACTCAACCCCTTGATGAAGAAAATGAAATGAGTAGAGAAATGTTAGAACATGCCTTTGTTGAACTTTCTGAAAGCTTTGATGACAAAAAGGTAGAATGCTCTAAATTGAAAAAAGAAATTGAGTTGCTTAAAAACCAACTTGCTATTGTTTCAAAAGAAAAGGAAGGAATTTCTTCTAATCTTGTTTCAACTAAAAGAGAATTTGATGCTTATAAAGTAGCTTGTAAAGCAAAATTTCCAAAAGTTGATGAAAATGAACTTTCTTTGTTAAAAACTAGAATTGTTGATTTTGAAAATGTTTTAAAGGATTGTGCTTTTAATACTAAGAAATTAGAAGAAATGTTTGCAAAGAGGCACACTCCACTTGTTAAGACAACCCATGCTAAAATGCTCATCATGTCAACACTCCTCATGTTAAATCTACTCATGCACACAAGTCACATGCTAGTAGGCCACACACTCATTATGCATTTAAATATGGAAGAGTTTATAGATGTACTTATTGTGGTCGAAATGGCCACTTAGCTAAATTTTGCTATGATTAAATAAATAGATCTAATAATCTTGTGTGGGTTCATGACACTAACAATTTAGACCCAAGAAAATATGGGTACCAAAATCAAGTCCTAAATTATTTGATGTAGGTACACACCAATGCTCCAAGACGTAAGGAGCGGTGGTACCTTGATAGTGGTTGTTCAAGACATTGGATATGGGATATCAACAACTTTACAACCCTATCATGGTACGTTGAAGGTGGCACCGTCACCTTCGGAGATGATTCCAAGGCACTATCATCGGTATAGGTAACATTCAAATTGGTGCATCTCTTATTATAAAAAATGTTGTTCTTGTTGATGGACTTAAACATAACTTGCTTAGTATAAGTCAACTTTGTAATCGTGGTCTTAAAGTTGTTTTTGATGACTCTTCTTGCAAAATTTTTGTTTGTAAAATCAATGATTGTATTCTCACCGGTTTTCGTGATAATAATGTCTATATCATTGACATGCTTAATTTGGATTGTTCTACTAAATGCTTAAATGTTTTGATGAGACTTCTTGGCTTTGGCATAGAAGATTAGGACATGCATCTTTTGATCATCTTGCTAGGATTAATTCTAAGGAATTGGTGAAGGGTATTCCTTACTTGAAGTTTGAAAAAGACCGCATTTGTGGTGCGTGCCAACTTGGGAAACAAACCAAGTCTTCTTTCAAACCAATCAAGGATATCATGTCAACTAGGCCATTAGAATTAATTCACATGGATCTTTTTGGACCTACTAAAACTAAAAGCTTAAATGGTAGTAGATATGCATTTGTTTTAGTTAATGATTTTTCTCGTTTCACTTGGGTTTTCTTTTTGGAACACAAAGATCAAACTTTTTCGCATTTTAAGATTTTTCGAAAAAGAGTTGAAAAAGAAAAAGGTTTTTTGATTTTGAAAATAAGAAGTGATAGAGGTGGTGAGTTCATTAACCAACTCTTCATGACTTATTGTGATGAAAAGGGAATCAAGCATGAAATGTCATGTCCTAGAACTCCACAACAAAATGGAGTTGTAGAAAGAAAGAATAGAACCCTTCAAGAGATGGCTAGGATTATGATAAGTGAATATGACCTCCCTCAATATCTATGGGCCGAGGCCGTAAACACCGCATGCTACATATCAAACCGTATTTATTTGTGTAAAAATTCTTTCAAAACCTCTTTTGAAATTTATCATTCTAGAAAATCAAATGTTTCATATTTCAAAGTTTTTGGATGCAAGTATTTTGTTTTGAATACTAAAGATAACTTGAGTAAATTTGATGCTAAAGCTTATGAAGCAATATTTGTTGGAAATTCTACTACTAGCAAAGCTTATAGAGTATTCAATAAATCCTCTCTTACTATTGAAGAATCCATGCATATTAAATTTGAAGAATCTAATGTTGTTGTTGAGAATGTTGTAGAGTTTGACTCATTAGGTGAGGACATGGAGAAGCTATCCTTGAAGGACTCACCCATTCAAGAAGAAAAGTAAGAACCCATTGGTGATGTACAAAAGATGAAGTGGAAAGCTCTCAACCGCTTCCTAAAGATTGGAGATACGCTACAAATCATCTCAAGGATCTCATCTTAGGTGATGTATTTAAAGGGGTAACAACTCGCTCCAAACTCCATGACTTGTGTGATAATGTTGCATTCATTCTCATTTTGAACCCAAAAACATCCTCAAAGCCGAGGGTGACTCATATTGGTTGCTAGTTATGCAAGAAGAGCTCAATCAATTTGAGCGCAACCAAGTTTGGCACCTTGTTCCTAGACCCCACGATAGACCAATAATTGGTATTAAGTGGATTTTTGGAATAAGATGGATGAGTCAAAAAATGTTATTAGGAATAAAGCTAGGTTAGTGGCCCAAGGTTACACTCAAGTTGAAGGAATTAACTTTGAGGAGACGTTTGCACCCGTAGCACGGCTTGAAGCCATACGGATAACACTAGCTTTTGCATCTTTTAAAAATTTAAACTTTTTCAAATGAATGTGAAAAGTGCATTTTTAAATGGTTTTATAAATGAAGAAGTTTATGTTGAACAAACTCCCGGTTTTGTTGATCATGTTCATCCTAATTTTGTTTTTAAACTTGATAAAGTTTTGTATGGATTAAAGCAAGCTCCTAGAGCTTGGTATGAAAGGCTTTCTAGTTTTCTTCTTTCAAATGATTTTGTTAAAGGCAAAGTAGACACAACATTATTTACTAAGCATGTTGATAATGACATTCTTATAGTGCAAATTTATGTTGATGATATAATTTTTGATTCTACTAATGAGCTTTTATGTAAGGAATTTGAAAAGTGTATGCAACGTGAATTCGAAATGTCGTCAATGGGTGAATTAGACTTCTTTATTGGACTCCAAATCAAGCAAATGCGGGATGGGATATTCATATGTCAAGCCAAGTATGCAAAGGAACTCATAAAGAAATTTGGATTTGAAGGGTCGAAAGTTTGCAACACTCCCATGGCAACTACAACCAAGCTTGATAAGGATGACCAAGGTAAATGTGTTGATATTAAGTTATATAGAAGCATGATTGGTAGTTTGTTGTATTTAACGGCAAGTAGGCCGGATATCATGTTTAGTGTGTGTCTTTGTGTTAGATTCCAATCGTGTCCTAAAGAGTCTCATCTTATTGCGGTAAAACGCATCATTCGTTATATTAAGGGCACTATTGGAATGGGTCTTTGGTATCCGAAAACCGGAGATTTTTCTATGACGAGTTTTTCGGATGCCGACTATGCAGGTTGTAGAGTGGATAGAAAGAGTACTAATGGGACATGTCAATTTCTTGGTAATTGTCTTGTTTCATGGTCTTCTAAGAAATAAAATTCGGTAGCCCTCTCAACTGCCGAGGCGGAGTATGTTGCGGCGGGGCTTGTAGTTCACAAGTCCTTTAGATGAAACATACTCTCCTTGATTATGATTTGCATTATGACCATATAAAAATATTTTGTGATAATACTAGTACTATTCATATGACTAAGAATGCAAATCAACATAGTAAGACCAAGCACATTGAGATTAGATATCACTTTCTTAGAGATCATTTTGAGAAAGATGATATAGACATTGATTATGTTTCTTTGGATTTGTAACTTGCCAATATTTTCACTAAACCTCTTAATTTTAATAGATTTTCTTTATATGTGGTGAACTTAATGTTTGTGTTATTGAATAAAAATGTTTTCCTTGTTTCTTTATCCCTTTTTGATGTATGACAAAAAGGGGGAGAAATATGGGTATATACGAGTTTCTTGTATATGAGGTATATATGAGGTTTGCAAGTGTATATGGTTTTGCAAGTGTTTTTAGTCTTTTGTTTCATGTTTTTGCTTGCTATTTAAAAATTCAAATCATTGTTCTTTACGGTTTATGGTTTTTGAATTGCTTTTACTTGTTTAATATAGCATAATTTGAGGGGAGTTTTCATCTCTCTTTATATCTTATTGATATAGCCTATTTGTTTTGTCATCATCAAAAAGGGGGAGATTATTGGCCCAAAAGGTTACACTCTCCATTTGTTTAAAGTTTTGATGATAACAAAATAAATAGAAGCTATATGGTACTAATAAGTTTGTTCAAGATAAGTTTCAGGTTTGTACCATATTTGAAGGACATTGCTTAGCTATTGCAAAGATTTTCTAGGTTCATAGAGCAAACAACGTATATGACACAAGAGGGAATGTCCATAGAAGAGAAGGCTCTAGCAAGGCATTACATGGCTCAAGACTTCATTTTTGCTCAAGAGACTTCATTAGATTTGTTTTTAGTTTTATAGTTTTGTTAAAGAATAGTAAATAGGTTTGAAGCTCAAAATTCCTACACACACTAGTTTTTGCGCACATGTCATTTCTAAAAATTTCTCCTATATATATGTACAAAATATTTTTAAATATAGTCTTTTCCTTATAAACTCAATTTTTTGTATTATACATAGTTCTGATCAAAACTATTTTGTAAACATCAAAATCTCCTCAAAATCCTTTAAAAATTTCAGTTTTTGACCTGATCCGGTCGACCGACTCTATGTCAGGTCAGATCGGTCGACCGACGGTCAACCGGAATTCTGACCGTTGGGTGCTGCATGTGTGCACGTTTCCCGGTCGACCAGGCGGTCGAGCGGACCCCACTACGGTCGACCGACCTTCGGCCGACTGTAAGTAAGCTACTCTCTGTTTGTTGCGGTCGACCGAGCGGTCGACCGGGGGCCACAACGGCTCTTTTATTTTGAAACCTGGTCGACCGGCTGGTCGACCGTGCCTGTGTTTTAGCCTGTAATGGCTTTTTTTTATACACGTTTTAAAACGAGTTTTTTTTGTCTCTAAACGTGTTTAGGGGCTGTTTTCTGGGTTAAATACTTCCTAATTACCATTATATTAGTTTACCCTTTAATCCCTAGCTCTATCCTATAAATAGGGGTGATTAGAGTTGTGGGATTAACAACAATCATTTTGCAAAATATTCAAAGTTTAAAGAGCTTTCAAAAGAGTTTTGATCTTAGTTTTTGTGCTAAAAAATCTCTCTCATTTCTGAAGTTTCAGTTTCAAAACTCTCTCAAATTCTCTCTCTTTTTCCCACTTACAATAGTAGAGCTTCAATCCTACTCATTGTTCTACAGGGCTTTTGTAAGGGAAAAGGATTTTTCAAAAGAGAGTTTGTGGTCTTTTGATCACCAAGAGAATACTTGTACTTGAGATTGTGGAATTGGGTACTCCGGTGTGATTGTAACTCTTCGTGAAGTTATAGTGGTTAGAAATCCTTCTGGGTGAAAGCGGGGACATAGGGCTGGGTGCTCGAACCTCGAAAAATTCTCGGTGTTTGCGTTTGGTTTACTTGCTTCTTGCTTTAATTCCTTGCCTTATACTTATTGCTTCTTATTCATTGCTTCATTTACTTGCTATTCATATTCATTGCTACATTATACTTGCTCTACATATTGATTGCTAAATTCACTTGTTTCATATTCATATTGTCGATCAAATACTCATACAACAAGATTGCAATATGCACCTCAAACTGTTATCTAGAGGAATCACGAGGAAGGAGTTTAGAGCCCTTCACGGGGTATTCGGCTTCTAGTCTTGTTTGGGTGATAGTTCCATCATAAGTTTTTATTTGTGCATTGATTAGCATTATCACCTATTCATCCCCCCTCTAGGTGATTTCAAAGCCAAGTACGCTAAGGAACTCATCAAGAAATTTGGGTTTGAAGACTCAAAAATTTGCAACACTCCCATGGCTACTACCACCAAACTTGATAAGGATGACCAAGGTAAGTGTGTTGATATAAAATTATATAGAAGTATGATTGGTAGTTTATTTTATTTAACGGCTAGTAGGCCGAATATTATGTTTACTGTGTGTCTTTGTGCTAGATTCCAATTTTGTCCCAAAGAATCTCATTTAATTGCGGTAAAACGCATTATTCCTTATATTAAGGGCACTTTTGGAATGAGTCTTTGGTATCCGAAGACCGGAGAATTCTCAATGACGAGTTTTTCGGATGCCGACTATGCGGATTGTAGAGTGGATAGGAAGAGTACTAGTGGAACATGTCAATTTCTTGGTAATTGTCTTGTTTCATGGTCTTTCAAGAAACAAAAATCGGTAGCCCTCTCAACCGCCGAGGCAGAGTATATTGCGGCGAGGGCTTGTTGTGCTCAATTCCTTTGGATGAAACATACTCTCCTTGATTATGATTTGCGTTATGACCATATTAAAATATTTTGTGATAATACTAGTACAATTCATATGACTAAGAATGCAAATCAACATAGTAAGACCAAGCACATTGAGATTAGATATCACTTCCTTAGAGATCATTTTGAGAAAGGTGATATTGATATTGATTATGTTTCTTCCGATTTTCAATTTGCCGATATTTTCACTACACCACTTGATTACAATAGATTTTCTATTATATGTGGTGAACTAAATGTTTGTGTTGTTGAATAAGGAAATTTTCTTACTATTATATCCCTTTTTGATGTATGACAAAAAGGGGGAGAAATATGTGTGGATTGGGTTTTATGTTTAGTGTTTTTATGTTTAGTATTTACCTTTATTCCTTTATATGTTTTGTTTAGTATTTTGGTGTTTTTGTTTTGTTTTCTCAAATAATGAGTTGCTATTTTATACTTGTTTCATACTTGTTTACTTGTTTAATATAGCATTATTTGAGGGGGAGTTTTTCCTTCCTTCTATATCTTGTGTTATAGCTTATATGTTTTGTCATCATCAAAAGTGGGAGATTGTTGGCCCAAAAGGTTACACTCTCCATTTATACGTGATATGATGATAACAAAACATATAAAAGCTATTTGGTACTACTAAAGATTCTAGAGTGAATTTCAGGTTTGTACAAGTCTTAATGGCTTTAAGCATGTTGCAAGGTTATTGGCGCTTAAAGCATATTGAAAGGTTGATGTCGCAAGAGGACTCTTTCATAGGAGAGGAGGCTCTAGCTTGGCAACGCGGTTCAGAGATACCTTCCTATATAGACTTTATTTTTGTTAGCTTGTTAAAGGTTAGTATATAGTGTTGAAGCTCAAATTCCCCCCACACACAAAATTGCACGTGTTTTCAAAATATTTTTGTCTCTTGTGTAAAATACTTTAATAGACCTATTTCAAGTATTTACAAACTCCGTTTATTGTATTCTTGACTAAAAACATTTTTGAAAATAAACTTATCTTCAAAAACATTTCCCTTTAAATTCTATTTTGACCTGCTGCGGTCGACCGAATGGTCGACCGGCTCTATTACAGGTCAGAATGGTCGATCGAACGGTCGACCGCAGTTCTGACCGTTGGGTGCGTGCATGTGTGCACGTTATCCGGTCGACCGGCGGTCGACCAGACCCCATGTCAGGCGACCGAGCAGTCGACCGACTGACTGCACCCAACTCTCTGTTTGGGACGGTCGACCAGGCGGTCGACCTGGGCCTGCCAACGGTCAAAAGATTTTGAAAACTGGTCGACCGGTCGGTCGACCGTGAGTGTATTATCAGCCAAACGGCTAGTTTTTTAAACTTGTTTTAAAACGTGTTTTTATTCTCCAAACGAGGTTTAAGGCTGGTTTTGGGTCTTATCTTTCCTGATTAGACAAAATTATTGTTTACCCCTTAATCCCTACCTATATCCTATAAATAGGGGTGGATGGGGTTGAGGAGAAAAACAACAACATTTGCAAAAGAAATCAAAACTTGAGTATTCTTGAAAGAAGTTTTTATTCTCAGTTTTTGTGCTCTAATCTCTAATTTTTCTCTGAAGTTTTTGAATCAAAACTCTCTTCTACTTTGTTTTATTTTTCACTTACAAACCTTGAGCTTCAATCTTATACATTATTTCTAGAGCTTTGTAAAGAAAAAATTTTCAAAAGAGAGTTTGTGGTGTTTTGATCACCAAGTGATTATTGTATTTGTGGCTCTATTACTTCTGGACTAGAGGAGTGTGATTGAGGAGTTGGGTACTCTCTAATAGTTGTAATCCTTTGTGGAATTTCTAGTGGATCGGAAATCCTTCTGGGTGAAGGCGGGGACGTAGAGCTGGGTTCTCGAACCTCGAAACAAATCTCTGTGTTTGCGATTGGTTTACTTCTGTTATTTACTTGCTTTTCATTCATTCTTATATTGTCGATCTATACTCTTATGACAAGATTGCATTGCGCACCTCAAACTCTTATTTAGAGGAATACGAGGAAGGAGTTCAGAGCCCTTCACGGGGTATTCGGCTTCTAATCTTGCTTTGAGTGATCATTGCATCATCTCATTTTTAATTTGTGCATTGATTAGCATAATCACCTATTCACCCCCTCTAGGTGATTTCAACTACATGAGTTAATCATCATCAAACTAGAGTGAAGGGCTTCTGGGCCAACAATCTCCCCCCTTTTGATGATGACAAAACTCATGGAATTATATATGTATGGATTAAAGTTAAGCTTCATAGAAGCTCCCCTTAACTCATGCATAGCAATAAACAATAAAGATATGTCGTGAATGCTCAACATAAATATGTATAAACATGATATTTGATACCAATTAAATAAACGTGCTCTAGATACCAACAAAAGATGCTCTTGATACCAATGATAAAAGGTAGCAAATTAAACAAACATGCATATATAGAAACTCCAAATTAAAAACTCCAAATTTCTCTCCCCCTCTTGTCAATTCATCAAAAAAGGGGTACAAACACTAAAGACATAAATAATATTTTTCTCTCTTTTTCATAAATCAAACAATAAAGGTGTATATGCTATATACATTTATGAAGAGGAAAGACGTGAAGTTAACTCCCCCTGCATACATGAATTTATATGAAAGAGATGACTAAACCCTAACTACATAAAGCATAATATATAATGTATAAAAAAAGATGTGAAGCTCCTCCTACACACGTGTAAAACATAGATAAGAGCGCTCAAGCTCCTCAATATAAGATACACTCAACATGAATCTATATATAGAGAAGATGTTAAGCTCCCCTTGCATATAAGCAATACATATCAAAACTTTTGATACCAAATTATGATACCAATTGAAAATAAACAAAAATTTTTAAGATACCAAAAGATACCAATTGAAAATATCTTGTAAACTTTTGATACCAATGAAAATGAAACATTGTATGTTTTGATACCAATTGAAAGATATATGTATATTAGAATCTTGATATCAAATGTAAACATCTTGTAATTTTGATACCAAATGAGAATATTTCATAATTTTGATATTAATTGAAAGTGAAAGTCAAATATTTTTATGTAAATATAACTCATTTCAATGTGGATATTAATTTAAAATGAAATATGTACTAATTGAAAAACAAACCAACTATTTGATTAAACAATTCATTTTGCAATAAAGATACCAAATTTTAGAATAAAGTCAATTTAAGATTTTTTATACCAATATTGAAAATGTTAGCAAATTCCAAATTAAAGTATTTTTCATTAAGAGCATAGGAAACCAATTGAAAAATAATATACCAAATAATAATATTGATGAAAAATGATATTATTCTAATTTTATGTCATAAAGTGTGGGAGTAGGATACCAATTGGAAATGCAATTGATTGAAAACTAAAACATGAAGTTTTCTCTCCCTTAACGAAATACCAATGAAAATTATGCATAAGCTTGTATAAAATACCAATTTGAAAACTAATAGTCATTAAGGATTAAATCAAGCTTAGCATAAACATAATTTGTGCTTTAAGATGTAAAGATATAGTAAGTACAATCAAATCATATATATATGTATGAAAAGTAAATACCAATAGAAATTGATACTTTTTGAAGTTTTGAAGCATACATATATAGAAAACCAAAGATGAGTATACAATATGAAAATATCAATTGAGATACTAATTGAAAATATGATGAGGATCAAGTGCATAACTCATACTACCTCCCTTTCATGCACATGTTTAAATAGATTTTCAATTAAGAGCATACAATGCATGGTCGCCCATCTAACCACCCTTAGATGGGTAGGGGTTTCAAAAATAAATTTGAAAATAAGTTTAGCATATTTGAAAACTCTACCAAAATGAAGAATACGAACTAGTTTTATGAAAAACTAGAAAACTAGTATGAAATCCTTCAAGCAAGGAATAAAACAAGAATATATCCATGAAAATATGAAAATCATACAATCATCAACACTCAAAGTCTATATAGCACATATAATACTCATGAAAATAAAGTCATGAGAAAACATCAAGTACTGTGAGTGAAAGATCATGTAATCACAAAATCATGAGAATAGGTAATGAAGGCTCAATATGAAATTCCTTTATAAAAATCATCAAAACTAAATCTACTTCAAGATATATATATATATGTTTAGTCTAAATTAGAAGTATAATACATATCCAAACAAAATTGAGTCTATAAAAAAATATTGCATGAAAAGCAAATGACTGAAGGTTATACATGTATATCCAATAGTTTTGGCAAAATTAACATATACATGAAGCTAAAACATATCATCATGAAAAACATGTCCAAAAATAGGGAATACAAGTCAAAATGCATGAATCATCAAAACTAGGCTATACTAGTACATCTAATAGGTACAAATGAGCAATTAAGTAAAAACATATAATAATCAATTTGTGGCTCATTAGTTGTACAAGCATATGCACAAGTTTTAATGAAAAATTACATCTAAACATGTAATCAAAACATGAAGTATAAAACGAAACATAAACTTAAATGATCATTAAGTGAATGCACATGTCTTAGATCTATGATATACACAATAGTTAAATTAAAGTGAGAAAACAAAAATATAGATCCATATAAACATGAGTATATCTCAAATACTATGCATGTATGTCATAGGTCTAAATATCATGGCATTTAACAAACTAATCATGAAAAACTAAAACATGCAAAAAATCAATCATGAAAGTATGTAAACATAAATAGGAGTTTAGATATCGTTACCAAAACCATTAGGGCACATCTCTATGGCTCCAAACCAAGGTGGTCCTCCCACCAAACTCTCCTTGAAAGTGATGCATCCAAATTAGTCACCGTTTAGCTCGGAACGCATTCACCTCAAGGCACCAATGCCCTCACGTCGAGTGAGAGCCCACACCTATATCAAATAAAATAGGAGTGGCTTTTGGTACCCATACTCTTTTGGGTCCATAGGGGTTAGCACCTTTCCTAACCCAAATAAATATATTTGCAAAATTTAGATTATGTACTCTATCATAACAAAATCTTGCAAGGTGGCCCTTACGTCCATAATGTGTACATGTGTACACATGAGCAAACATAGTGTTTGTGTACGAACGTGAGGAGCATGTGTATGCCGTGGTTTGTATGCATGCATAGGAGGAACATGTTTCTTTCGAAACATAGATTCCAAATGTGTGTGGTTCATGGCACATTGGCTCAAAGTGGAGCCCAAACAATCAACACTCTTCTTTAAAACATTTATATCATTTTCAATAATAGTAGAAGAGGTGCTTGCAATAGATACACTAGTGGTGAAGTATGGTAAACATGTGTGTTAATATCATTTTTCAAAGAAGTGTTTTCTTAGAATCAAATCTAGCTCTTTTGAAGTAGAAGAAATTTTGTTTTTCAAAGATTCATCCTCTTTTAACACAAAATCAAGTTTTGAAGTTAAAGTCTCATTTTTTCGCAAAATAATTTCACAATCATTTATAATTTTCAAAATTTTGTTTTCATTAAGGGCAAGTTCAAGTTAGGATTTCAAAGAGTCACGTTCATTTGAAATCTCAACCTTCTCTTACAAAGTGAAATCAAGTTTCGAACACAAATCCTTATTTTCTTTATTAAGTCCAAAACTTTTCTTTTTTAAGGCTATATATTTTTCTAATAATTTTTCACAAACAATGAAAAGTTCTACATTTAAAGCATCGATATCAACTAAATTATCGCCGGAAGAACTAGCACAATCATCTAAGAAAGTTTCCGTATTTACCTCAAGGGAGTCATTCCCTTGGACCATATAGCAATGTTGTTCGGATTCTCCTCCACTAGATTCCATCTCCACATGATTCGTCTTTTGGAGCGCGGGAGAGGTCAACGTGTTCCACACTGTAAAGGCGGAATCATAATGAGAAACCATACACAAATACTCTTTACTTAAAGTGCTCCTAAGTGCCTCAAGGGCTTGTGCATTGGCCTCTATATGCTTACTATTAACAAGATAGAATTTCTTGGTAGCGGTAAGAAAAACATGCAAACCTAGGGTTTTAAGGTACGTGGACATCCTAGCTTTCCAAACAACAATGTTGGAAGTGTCATACATGGGAGGAGTCATATAGTCCATGAGTGTGTGTAAACAAGTAAGTGTGCAAATACAAATACTAGATTAGCTAGCCAAGATCTCACTCCTAGGTGGTTAAACCTAATATTAGGAGTATAGGCTCTAATAACAATTGAAAGTACACTTAGAGGGGGGAATAGGTGTAAGGCTAATCTAATGACAAATAATGCGGAATAAAAAACTAAATGAAATACACTTAGTGTAACCAAAGAGTGTAACCAAAGAGTGTAGCCGAATTCCCGGTGAAGAGCTCTGGACTAAATTCTCTAAATTCCTCTAAATAAGAGTTGAGGTGCTATATAAAGCTCTCTAGGTTTAACATAAGTATGGCACACAAACAAGCCCAAGCATATATATGATATGAACAATATGATGCAATGCATAATATAAGAGAGAGAGAGTTAGAGATAGTGGATCAAACGCAAACATAAGATATGTTTTGAGGTTCGAGAACCCAGCTCTACGTCCCCGCCTTCACGCAGAAGGATTTCCACTATATCATCCACACAGGACTTCCCACACAGGGAACCTATACTGATGATTTGGGCAAATACAACTTGGAAATACACAACTCCTCTCTCAATAAATACAACCTCTACACTTAGAGGCAAGGCACAAAGCCAAACAAGATCAACCTCACAATTGAGGGATAGGCACTTAGCCAAACAACAATCAACCTCTCACTAGAGGGTTACTCAATCACCACTTCCACAATCACCTCTCACTAGAGGGATATCAACACAATCACCTCTCACTAGAGGGATATCACAAAGTATGGAAGGTTTACAACTTGGTGATCTCAAAGACTACAAACCAATTCTTCTCACAAAACAATGATCCTAATAGATAGGATAGATAGATAGCTCAAGTGTGAGAAAAACAAAGAGTTTGAAAATCAAAATCACAAAGAAAAACTCTTGAGAAAACTTCTAGAATAGCTATAGAAATGAAGATCAAAAACTAATCCCGAAGAATTCTCTTTTCTTTGATTTTTCCAACCCTTTAAAACAAAATAAAGATCAAATCTTTTGGCTCTAATACTCTTTTAAAAACTTGTATTTAAACACTAGAAAGAATGAGAATTTTGCTCTTGAAAAACTTGTCAAAAACAGCTCAAGAGTGGACAAATTTATAGCCCCAAATGAAATCTGCCCATTGGCAGCAGGAAAGGGCAAATTTGCCCTTCCGTTGACCGACCGGTCGACCGGGCAACGGTCATATTTATGACCGTTGAGCCACCGGTCGACCGGCCGGTCGACCAAAAACTGGAAACAGAGAGCAGAGCTCTCTGCTGGTCGACCGGGCGGTCGACTGGGGCCATTTCCAGAGAGCAGAAGCTCTCTGGCGGTCGACCGCCCTCCCAGCCTGGCTGCGTGCACGTTCTGTGCACGTCGGTCGACCAGACCGGTCGACCGACTTCTGCCTTGGTCGACCGGTCCGGTCGACCGGCAGATAACCTGGTCTAATAATATAAGGATTGAAAACTTAGATTTTTGACTTCTATAAAATCCCATAAAATACACATAAATTCCACAAAAATAAGTTTTTATTATATCTTTGATATACAAATATGTGTGACAAAAATTCAACACATATTATAAACAATTTGAACCATTTTTGTGAGATAGAAAATTTGCCTAAACTAAAATCGTATTTTCCAAAACTTGAAATTTTGAAATGGAAAATCATTTTCTCCAAAACTCATGTAAATACAAAAACATGATATTGAAATAACTTTGAAGCATATTGTATATGGATAGAATCCAATATACATGAAGGATATTATATCTATATTTTCGACATTAAATCCAAAAATAAGTTTTGTTTAAATACAAAACTCCAACTCATGAAATTGACTATCAAAATAAGTTTTTCTAAATAGATGAAGCATAGATGTATATAGATCAAATCTAATATACATTAAACCATATAACCTTGTTTTGATTCTATCTATTCATGAAACCATATATATGAACTAGAAATCCAAAACCGGTTAAATCGAAAACCAAACAAATTGAAACTTTTGTGTGTGTACTTGAGCATATCAATACTATCTAATCTTTACACAAGATCTAAACACAATTTTAAACTAAACAAATCGAGGCCTTCTTGTAGAACTCCGTCTCCAAGTCGACTCGATCTAAATACGATCCAATGAGCTTGACTCCAACCGAGTGCTAGATGTGAACTTGATGCTCAAGCTCTTGAATCACCATGTGAAAGCTCCAAAAACACCTTTGTTGAAGTTAATCACCTACTAATATCTTGATCAAATATCTGAAACTAAATATCACAAGATTATTAGTAAACAATAATTACATGAGTTAATCATCATCAAAACTAGAGTGAAGGGCCTCTGGGCCAACACTCCTATCTCCCCTCCTTGCTCAAGGTCATCCTCCACCTTCTGGCCGGCAATCCATGTTGTGCCCCCACCTGCACCAGCCCAGGCGCTCCTCCCTGGGTTGGCCGAGCACACCATCATGAAAATACACCTAGAGGGGGTGAATAGGTGTACTAGCTAATGTAGAACAAATGATGCAGAATTTAAAACTAATTTGCTAACACACTACGTGAAACCTAGATGTGCCCGAATTCCCCGTGAAGGGCTCTGGAGCTACTCCTCTAGATTCCTCTAGACTAAGAGTTGAGGTGTTTTAAAAGCTCTCTTCGTTGAACACAAGTATGGGCACCCAACAATACTAAGCATGTATACGATATGAACAATGTAATGCAATGCAAGATGTAAGAGTGATAGAGTTGAGAGATAGTGGATCAAATGCAAACATCAAGATATGTTTCGAGGTTCGAGCCACTACTCTATGTCCCCGCCTTCACACAAAAGGATTTCCACTAGTCCACATAGGATCTTTCACAAAGGGTCCTCCACCGAGAAATTACAATTACAACTGAAAGTACACAACTCCTCTGTCTTTCTTCTCTACACAAGAGGAAGGCACAAAGCAAGAAGAAATAAAACTTAGTGATCCAATGATCACAAACTTTCTCTTGGTGATCTCTAAAGATCAAAAACGATTTTTCTCACAAAAGATCCTGAAGATAATTTGAGATGATAGCCCAAATATGTGAGAAAACAAAATTTTTGAAAAGAAAACACTAAGAAAAACTCTTAAGAAAAACTCTTGAATTGATAGAGAAATGAAGAACAAAACTATAATTCCTAAAGATATAATTTTCTTGATTTTTAAAAACATTGAGACAAAATAAATGTTGAGAATTTTGGTAGAAAAACTCTTTTAGAAACTTTGCTGAAAATACTTGAGAAGTGAAAAAATTTTGCTCTTGAAAATCTTGGTGAAAACAGCCCTCAAGGACCCATTTATATAGGCCCTTGAAAAACTAGCCGTTGGGGTCCAGAACCAGGCCAGATTGGCCTGTCGATTGACCGCCCCGTCGACCGGCCAACGGTCAAATTTTTGATCGTTTGACACTGTCGGTCGACCGCCCGGTCGACCGGCCCCAAAGCACAATGGCCTCTCGGTCGACCGCCCGGTTGACCAGGCCTACCCGAGAGCTGGATAGTGCCAGTCGGTCAACCACACAGTCGACCGACCACATGGGCTAGCCCTTGTGCATGTCCTTATGCACGTCGGTCGACTGGTCAATCGATCGAGCTCTGGTCCAGTCACCGGTCGGTCGACCGCCAGTGGGATTAGGCTGGGATTATACGTTGAAATACTTGGTCTTTTAATTTCCTAAAAAATCTCATAAAATAACATAAAATCCACAAAAATAAGTTCTTATAAATATTTGAAGAACAAATATGTGTGATCAAAATTCAACATATATTATAAACTATTTGAACTATTTTTATGATATAGAAATTTAGCTTTAAACCGAAAAAGGTATTTTCCAAAAACCAAACTTTGAAATGGAAAATCGATTTTTCTCAAACTTGTATAAATACAAAAACATAATATTTAAACTCAATTGAAGCATAATGTGTATGGATAGAATCTAATGCTCATATAAAGATATATCGATGTTCTTGACATAAAATTCAAAACTAAGTTTTGTTAAAAATAAAAGTCTAAACACATGAATTAGAATCATCAAAATAAGTTTTTAATTAATATGAAACATAGATGTATATGGATGAAATTTAATATACATTAATCCAATAAAACTTCTTTAGATTCTATCTATCATGAAAGCCATATTTGTATAATCTTTGAAAATCCAAAAATGGTTAAATCGAAACCAAAACTTTTGAACTTGTGTGTGTACTTGAGCATATCAAACTAGTCTATCTATATACAAGATCTAAATAAAACTAAAAACAAAACAAACCGAAATCTTCTTGTTGATCTTCGTATATAAAACATGAGTATACAAATTATTTTCATTTAAAATCATGTATAACTCATAAATACCTCCATTCCATGCACAAGTTTGAAAGATATTTTCATATAGAGCATATAAGGCATGGTCGCCCATCCACTGCCCTTTGAAGGTAGAGATTTTCAAAAAATATGATTTGAAAAATATTCTATCATAGTTGAAAAACACTACCAATTAAAGAATAATGAAATTAGTTTTAAGAAAATTTAAAATTAGTACAAAATCCTTCAAGTAAAGAATAAAACAAAACTTTACCCCATGAAAACATGAAAATCACATGATCATCAACACTCAAAAAGCGATAAAGCACATATAGTTCTCATGAATTCAAAATCATGAGTAAATAAAATATAGAGTGTATAAAAGTCATGTAATTAAAACATGCATGGAGATATGACAATTAAGCTCTAATCAAAACCAGTAAATTCCTTTTACAAACATGAAAATCATAAAACATAAGAAAATTCATTTTTTATCAAAACTAAACAACTTCAAGATATATGTATGTTTTGTCTAAATTAAAAGTATACATACATATCCAAAACCTAAACGAGTCCATAAAAAAGTATATAACATATAAAACAAGTGACTAAAAGATATACTTGTATATCTAGTAGTTTTTGACAAAATTAACATATACATGAAGCTAAATACATTTTTATGAAAAACATGCACAAAGATATGGAATACAAGTGAAGATGCAAGAATCATCAAAAGTAGATTATACTAATACATCTAATGAGTAGACATGAGCAATAAAGCACAAACACATAATAATCAAGTGTGGCTCATTAATTGTACAAGTATAAATACAAGTTTAATGAAAACTACATCTAACAAGAAATCAAAATATGAAGTACAAAAATATAAACAAATATGATCATTAGGTTAAATACAAGTGTTTTAGAACTATGATATACATAGTAGTTAAACTATAGTGAGAATACAAAAATATAAGTCCATATAAATATGGGTTTATCTCAAAGACTATCTGTGTATATCACATGTCTAATGAACATTGCATTTAACATAATGAACATGGAAAACCACGACATGCTAAAAATTATTAATAACAAGCATGTAAACAAAAATAAGGAGTTAGAGATAATTACTAAATCAAGTGGACAATCTTTATATCTCCAAACAATGGCGGTTCTTTCACCAAACATCCTTGAAAGTGATGCATTCAAAAGTGTCATCATTGAGCTCGGAACGCATCCACCATCAAGACACCAACACTCTCACGTCATGTGAAAGCCCACACCTACATCAAATAAAATAGGAGTAACTTTTGGTACTCACACTTTCTTGGGTCCATAGGGTTAACAACTTCTCTAACCCAAACAAACTTATTTGCAAAATTTGAAACATTATTTTATCGTAACAAAATTTTGTAAAGTGGCCTTACGTCCACAGTATGTACAAGTGTACACATGAGCATACATAGTGCCATGTGTGTGAAGATGAGAAGCATGTGTATGTCGTGAATGATGTGCATGCATATGTGAATTATGTTTCTTGCGAAACATGCATTCTAATCTCTTGTGATTTTATAGCACATTGGCTCAAAGTGGAGCCTAACCAGTCTACATTCTTCTTCAAAGCAAAAATATCATCATTAATTTGGGAAGAAGATATGGATCATGCAATAAAAATAAAACTCTTATCATTAGAGGGTAAATCAATAGAAGCATGACAAGAATGAAAAGAAAAATCATTTTTCAAAGAGATATTTCCTTTGAAACTAATCCAATTCTTTTGAAATTAAAGCAACTTTATTTTCAAAGAATTGTTTTCTTTCACAACAAAATCTAGTTTTGAAGACAAAACTTCATTTTTCTTCAAAACTATATCAAAATTATTTTATTCTTTAAAATTTTATTTTCTTTTAAAACAAGATCTAGTTGGGATTTCAATGAGTCCCTTTTATTTGAAATCTCAACTAGTTCTTACAAAACCATATCTAGTTTTGTAAACAAAATTTTATTTTCTTCTTTAATTTAAAACTTTTCTTTTTTAAAAGTTTATATTTATCTAACAAGTTTTCACAAAATAATGAAAGTTCTTCATTCAAAGCATGGGCATCTATAGCATTATCATCACATGAAGAACTTGCACTATCATCTAGATGAGTGTTCGATTTTACTTCAAGGGAGTCAATCCCTTAGACCATGAAGCAAGCTTGGTCGGACTCATCTCTTCTTGGTTTCTTCTCCCATAGTTTGTCGTTTGTTGCATGGGAGAGGTCAATGTATTCCACACTGCAAAAGCAAAATCACAATGAGAAATAATGGTTAAATATTCTTTTCTAAGTGTATGCTTTAGTGCTTCTAAGGCTTATGCATTAGCCCTAAATACTTGTCATTACAAACATAAGATTTCTTGGCAGTGGTAAGGTACACATGCAATCTTAGGGCTTTTATATATGAACTCATTTAAACTTTCACATATCGATATTAGAAACATCATACATGGGTTGAGCAAGATAATCCATGAGTATAAACTAAATGTGTGCAATGTAAGTGACTAGATTAGCAATCCAAGATCACACTCCTAGGTGGTTAAACCGAATATCAGGAGCAGAGGCTCTGATACTAATTGAAAGTACACTAGAAGGGTGAATAAGTATACTAGCTAATTTAGAACAAATGATGTGAAATTTAAAACTAATTTGCTAACACACTATGTGTAACCAAGAATGAGCCTAAATTCCCCGTGAAGGGCTCTGAAGCTACTCCTCTAAATTCCTCTAGACTAAGAGTTGAGGTGCCTCAAAAGCTCTCTTGGTTGAGCACAAGTATGGGCTCACAAACAATATCAAGTATATATATGATATGAACAATGTAAGTAATACAAGATATAAGAGAGATAGAGTTGAGAGATAGTGGATCAAATGAAAACACCAAGATATGTTTCGAGGTTCGAGCCGCTACTCTACGTCCCCGCCTTCACACAAAAGATTTTAACTACGTCCACACAGAACCTTCCACAAAAGGATCTCTACCGAGAAATTACAATTACAATCGGGAGTACACAACTCTCTCTTTCTCCTCTACACAAGAGGAAGGCACAAAGACTAGCATAAAGCAAAAAAAATAAAATTTAGTGATCCAACGATCACAAACTCTCTCTTGGTGATCTCTAAGGATCACAAACAATTTTTCTCACAAAAAGATCCTAAAGATATATTTGAGATGATAGCTCGAGTATGTGAGAAAACAAAATATTTGAAAAGAAAACACAAAGAAAAACTGTTGAAAAAAATCTCGAATTAATAGAGAAATGAAGAACAAAACTATAATTTCCAAAGATATGATTTTCTTTGATTTTTCAAAACTTTGAAACAAAATAAAGATTGAGAATTTTGGCAAAAAAACTCTTTTAAAAACTTTGTTGAAAACACTTGAGAAGTGGAAAAATTTTGCTCTTGAAAATCTTGGTGAAAACAACCCTCAAGGACCCATTATATAGGCCCTTGAAAAACTAGTCGTTGGGGTCCAGAACAAGGCCAGATTGGCCTGTCGGTCGACCGCCCGGTCGACCAGCCAACAGTCAAATTTTTAACTGTTAGGCACTATCGGTCGACCGCACGATCGACCGGCCCCAAGGCACAATGGCCTATCGGTCGACCGCTCGGTCGACTAGGCCTACCCGAGAGCTAGATAGTGCCAGTCGGTCAACCACACGGTCAACCGGCCACATGGGCTGGCCCTTGTGCACATCCTTGTGCATATCGGTTGACCGACCAGTCGACCGAGCACTGGTCCGGTCGACCGGTCAGTCGACTGCTAGTGGGTTCAGACTGGGATTATAAGTTGAAATACTTGGTCTTTTAATTTCCTATAAAATCCATAAAATCACATAAAATCAATAAAAGTAAGTTCTTATAAATATTTGAAGAACAAATATGTGTGATCAAAATTTAACACATATTACAAACTATTTGAACTATTTTTGTGATATTGAAATTTAGATTTAAACCAAAAACGGTATTTTCCAAAAATCAAACTTTGTAATGAAAACTGATTTTTCTCGAACCTGTATAAATACAAAAATATGATATTTAAACTCAATTGAAGCATAGTGTGTATGGATAGAATCCAATTCACATATAAAAGATATGTCGATATTTTTGAGAAAAAATCCAAAACTAAGTTTTGTTAAAACCAAAACTCTAAACACATGAATTAGAATCATCAAAATAAGTTTTTAGTCAATATGAAACATAGATGTATATGGATGAAATCTAATATACATTAAACCATGTAAAACTTCTTTTAATTCTAACTATTCATGAAAACCATATATGTATAATCTTTGAAAATCCAAAACCGGTTTAACCGAAATCAAAGCTTTTGAACTTTTGTGTGTGTGTACTTGAGCATATCAAAACTAGTCTATCTTTACACAAGATCTAAACAAAACTAAAAAAAATCGAAGTCTTCTTGTTGATCTTCATCTTCAAGATGACTCGATCCAAACACGATCCATGAGCACTCCTTTTGACTTCTAGATGCGATCTTGACGCACAAGCTCTTAAATCAACGCGTGTTAGCTCCAAAACTGGCTTTGAGCTCTTTTTTGAAACCAAACACCTACTAAGATCTTGATCAATATCTGAAACTTGTTAAACATAAGATCATTAGTAAATTAACCTTCATAAGTTAGTCATCATCAAAACTAAGGTGAAGGGCCTTTGGGCCAACACCTCAGCCCCAGCCAAGGCTGCCGCGCCCTTGCGCACCAACGTCTCGCACCCCACGCGCTTCTCCATGGAGATCTCTACATCTCCTTCTCGGCCATTCCGTGGCCTCTCCAGAACACTCACGGCGCACCAACCCACATCCTTCCCGGCGAGCTCCACGACCCATCGACATCCTCCGCAAGCTCCGCCGTGCCCTCCACCATGGGTGAGTGTTTTCTCCTTCTCCCTCTCTATAAATGTATTTGCATGTGTGTTGGTTGGATGTTAATAATTAATATGTTAATTATTTAATATTTAGTGTATTAGTTTAATGTGTGTTTAATTTTATGTGCTGTGAAGTGTGTACATTTTTTGAGTGCTGTGAAACACATTTTGAGTGTTGTTGTTTATTTTTTTGAATGTGTGAGTGTGAGTGCATGGGTGTGTGCTCTGTGTATGGATGCTTGGGTTGAGAAAGCAACTAATAAACTAGTCAATGATCTTCTCCCCATTGACACCATGGATCATTTTCAACGGATGCTCTCTACTTCAAAGGATGTGGGCTGAAAAGTTCGACAATGCCCAAATGGCGAACAAAGAATTTCATCTCCTTGCTGAAGCACGGTTCAAGTTCCATTCATGACTAGCATAGATGATCAATTTCTGTCCACTTTCAATGGCTTCTTCTCCTTGCCGCACATCCCGAGCACAACCCTCCCTTTGGCCGGCAGCCCGATCTACTCCGCGAACACTTCAACAATCCACGGCAACCTCCGCCTCCTCCGCGGTCTCCGCCTCCACTGCCGAGCTCCGTCGTGTTCCATTTGCGTGAGTCCCTTCTTCCCTCCCTCTTTTTAATTATAAGTGTATGAAAATATAAATATGTGGGTAACTATAAATATATTTATGTGTGTGTTATTCAGGGAATAGGTGTGTTTAATATTGTGTTGAGTATATGTGCATGCATGCATGCAATTGTGTGTGTGAGCATATGTTTGTGTGTGTGGGTGCTTGCATGGTGGTGCAATAATGCATTGTGTAATTCTATTTGCTCTTCCCTGGTCAGCCTTTACCAATGTGCTGTAGCCTGATGACTCAACCACGGGCAGCCCTGGTAATCATTCGAAGTCATCGACGTCCTCCACGGCTTCCGGCGAGCTCCGTCGTGGCCTTGAATCAATGGCAAGGCCATGTTTCACACTCTCCTTTTCCCATGGCCGGATCCACTTGTCTTCTTCTTCGTCGGCGAGCGTGAGCAAACCCTCTCCATCACGGGCACTCCGGTGAGCCGTTGACACACTCTGCGGCTCCGCCTCCGTCTCTGCCGGCGAGCAACTCCATGACCGAGCCCACGAGCTCTTCTCTCCACCTGAATGAACTTCTCCCTTGGTACTTTCTCCTTTTTTTTTACATGCATGTTATATTATATATACACATGCATGAGTGTTATGATTAGGTGTTAAATAATGTATAGGTAATTATTTAAGTGTCGTGTGTGTGGGTCTCTAATTTGGTGTGAACGTGTGTAGTGCATGTGCATGGTGATTGTGTGCATGGGTGTTTTAATGAGCATGCATGTGTATTAGCATTTAAACAATGTTTATACATATATATGTATGTATGCATATATTAGTATATGTACGTATATGCATGTGGGGAGTATGTATATTATGTGTACGTATGTGTTGGATATCAACGTGTGTGTATGGTTGCATGTCTCAGCGATACGGACCCACTTGCGAGATCTGAACCCGATTCGGATTCGTGCTCGTCGTGAACCCTCTGCATTGGTGATTTGGAGATCGACCCATGGGATGATCTGGAGATTCATACCGGTTTGTATAATGAAGACCAGATGGCGATTTGGACCCGAAACCGCGTCATTTCATGCAAGTATACACGAACCCCTTCTCTTTGACTTTTCTTCCTTATTAAAAATATCTTTAAACACCTAATTCTTGATACTGTGTTTCATTATCACCAGTATTGCATCAAAATCACCTTAAACTCTCTTCCCGATTATACTGACAATTCTTATATTTCTAATATTATTTCATGATCTAGTTACATGTCTTGCATTCATGTTCTGCATCTCGTTATTGCTCATGCATGCAACATACCGATATTGACATGATTGCTTGTATCTGGTAGACTGTTTCATTGACATGAAATTAATACTGATCACGACTGAGAATTATGATATGAAATCATGAGGATAAATGTCAGATGATATTGTGATCCTGTTATTACTGAAAATTAATCGAGAAAATTGACCATTATAGTTTGAGGAATTATTTGAGAATATTTTATTGAATTATAGACATATGATCATGACCGATTTACTATGAAATTTGGATCACATGACACTGATATCACCTGCACTACTTTGCATTTATCTGACATCACTTGCACAACTTTGTATTTTTGACTTTATTTTTGTACCGTCTACATTGTCACGTGACCTTGATACATATTATATCCACTATCTGATATTGATATTCTTGATACTGGTTTCGGATCATGTACACTGAGTCACACACTATCTTACACTTATATTGACTAATAATATTAACCAAGCTGGGATACTGGGGAAGACTGGTAGCAGGTAAAATCAGGGAGGTGTGCTTGGAAGGGCGACCCCTTGTGGGTTTGGATGCCACACATGATCTTGTATTCTTGTTATTTATGTGCGCACCTGTTATTACATGTTACATGATACCTGAGTACAGTGAACTATTTCTCCCTACTATCAGGATCCACTAACGCATCACTTGTTTGATACGTTGGCCCAAAGGCCATTTGCCCTAGTTTTGATGATAACAAAGCATATGTAGTTATGTTTCTAATAATTTTGTTTAAATAAATTTCAGATTAAGACCATGTTGCATCATGGCTTCACCATAAGACCTTTTGAAGTCATGAAAGATGTCGATCCAGAGCCTAAGCACATAGAAGAGCTCAATGATTGAGATAAAACCTACACACAAGAATACAGAATTTCAGAACTTTAAAATAGTAGAATAAAAAGTGCAAGTTCTACATACTACCACAATAGCAAGTCGCTATGCTGGTCGTGATCCACAAGGAGGGACTAGGATGGAAGCTTTTTTAGCAAGTACTCTTTTAAATTACAAAGAATGATAAAAGATCTTCTTTTAGTTCTTTAAAAGAAATGAAAAATAAATTACAATAAAGTTAGGAAGAAAGTGGTAGATGGGAGATGAAGAAACTAGAAATGGATATGTACAAAGAAATGAAAAAAGAGTAATAAAAGAAATGGTAGATTGTAGTGCTCTAAACTAAAGAATAAAAGAAAAGAAACTAAAAGTAACTTAACTCCTTTGGCCAAATACTTACCTTGAATCTGTGGCAATGATGTTACCTCGCAGTGAGGCGATCAGTGCACAGCCCATAAGAGTTAATTCCCGTCTCTTCCACATCATATCATCAAGACGATGCAAGCATTAAGTGATATAGAATGAGACTAAAAATCCATCGTCATGAGCTATCGGTGGCACTCGCAAAGGCAAGGCTCTTTCGATGCTCTAAGACGCACTGGTAGCAATTGATACAAAAAGGAGAGAAGTAGAAAAGAAGAAGAAGAACACAAAAATAAAGTACATGAAAATGCAACTATAGATTTGATTTTGTAACAATAAGAGAAAAGAAGAACAATTACACCGATGTCACTCTCAGCACAAGCTTCACTCTCATTCTCCTATGAAACTCTGATCTTCTCTGAATTACATAAATGAAAACTGAAAATTACATAAAAGAAAACTAAAATCTAAACTAAAAGAATGAAAAACTGGCCTAGAATCTATCTCTATATGGTCGTTCTCTTTGCCTTTGAGATTGCAGGTATTTATAGGAGAAATGCAGAGGTTAGAGGAGTATAAAGATAGGGGAGCTAGATATTTCTGAATCTGTATCCTCCCCTTATCTCCAAACTTGATTTGATGTGGATATTCAGTTCTGATCTGTAACTTGTTGGCGTATTGATTGCTGAATATAACTTATCAAATGATAGAATTTGAAATAGTGATCAACTTAAGAGTTGTAGCCCTTTAAGTCTTCTTTCTGGATCATCATGAATCATTAGATTTAAATTTCGATAGCGAAAGTTATGATTCAAATACTAAAATGTATTCATTAGAATCTGAGTCAATTCGCTTCATTTCATCCATTGATATTCTCTCTATCCATTTATCCCTTTGGATTTGGACTCTGTATTTGACGTTATCTTCAGTTGATCTTTAGTTTTAACCACTTGATTAATCAAAAACTGAATTTAATCAATGGATTTGGGATTATCCTCCTCTAACCAAATAGATTTAGTTAAATCTGAATTTAACTGATATTTATTTGATTTATCCTCTTTCTCCCATGATTATTTTCTGCAAATAGACATTTAAAACAAGTATTTAGCAGATTTATTATATGATAAATATGGAAATGTAATAGAAAATAATGCAATAAATGTATGCAATCTTACCCCATACCTATCTTTTGCTCGTCCTCGAACAAAACAAAAAATTAAATCAAAGTTATTAAACCACTTTCGCAGGTTATGTGATTGCACTGAGCTTGTGCAATAAGTCGTTAAACCTCTAGGTTACCCCTAAAGGACGAGTTTTGTCTCGTGAGGGTTTTTCAGTGGATTGCACCCGCAAACCTTAAAGAAAGAGAAAAATGTTAGTATTTTGAAAACACATTTTGAAAGAAAAATATTTGAAATATTATTGTAAGATTTAAGTAATCTATAAGTTATAGAAACCGAATTTTTCATTCCTAAACTTAGTCTCTATTCAAAAAATTGTTACCAATCAAAGTAAGGAGTTAAATTGTGCTTCTCATCTAGTCTATTACTTTACCCTAAGTCATATGCACCTTCGTGATCGTGAAATTTTGACTAAGGTTCTTTAACTCTAATTTCTATGCCTTTTTATATTTATTTTTGGTAATATTTATTCCTCAATTCTATTAGGCTTTCTAATCTGCCCATGTAACGAGCCTTTAGTTGGTGACACCCAAACCGGATAGTCTTAGGGTATCAGGTGAGAAAACACCCCTAGGGACTTAAATACTCGAGCAGAAAAGGCCATGAAACTAAGGGTTTTTATTTATAAAATGTACCCCTTTTAGGTTTGAATACTTATGCTTCATGAGGCACAAATACCCAACTTAATCAGAGGATTTATATATATATATTTTAAAACTTATCTAATTATTTTTTGCATAAATACCAAAGCTTTCTTAGGCAAAGCACCTACCTAATCAATAATTAGATTTGTTTATTTTTCATAGATATACATTTTTTTATAAGGCATAAGAATTTTTATTTTTGAACGCTAAGTGTGTAAGAGTATAAGGTGTGCATATTTCTTCAAGGTAAAGAATAAAACAAAATTTCACAAATTTTCTTCTTAACCTTAGGAATCAAACAAATAGTCTTATTTTGATCAGTATAAGAAATCCAAATTATGATTCTCCTATTCCTTAAAATTAACTTAATTTCTCATAAAAATACGTCAAAATATTGTTTCTATTATCAAAAAAATTTTAAAAAAAGTAAAGAAAATGTTTATAATATTTTTTCTTTCTTTTTTAATAAAAAGAAAAACCTATGTTATGTTAGAACCCTCCTCCACTCCTATCTCATGCATTGTCCTCAATGTATGAATTAATGCATAGATATATGAAAAAGAAGAAAGGGAAAGAAAATATTACCTTAAGGTGGTTGTTCCGGTAGTGGTCTGATTGGTCCACGAAATACAGCCCAATCGAATTTGCGAAGAGTTCGGAGGAACCCACCAGAAACCTCTCTAATATAACCCACTAAAATAATGTATATATGAATGCTTTTTATTAAGAAGTTTATCTCATCTAATTTCCAAATTTCATAAATAATTTCGGAGTCAATTTTATCAACACCCTTGTCCCAAAATGGAGTGTGAAAAGATGAAATGATTGACTTGGACTTAGAAAGTACAGGAACTAATACCGACTCAGGAAAGTGATTTAAGTCAAGTAAAGGTTCAGGAGTCGAGATTGGTTCAGGAAGTGGGTCCAAATCAAGAAGTTGAACCCAAGTCCACATTCATTTCCCAACAATGGAATGTGACTTAACATTGGTGATTCAAGTTCAAGAATGACAGGTGTAGGAATCAAAACTGACTCTAAAATATTACTCAAGTTGACATAACAGGAGTCAATATTGATTTAGGAATTTGAACTGGATCACAAATTTAAGAATCTAGGTCACATTTCACATTGAGTTCAATTTCATAAAAATGAGAACTTGCCAATTTGTCAATGGGACTTTCAAAAGTATGAAATTGGTCAAGTTCAATATGATGATCATAAAAGATTGGAGAATTAATTTCATGATGAATTGACACAGAATCCATGTTGACTCAGAAGAGGATTGAAATCAGGTGAAGACACTGGAGTCGTTATTGAATCAGGAAGTAGAATTGAATTATCAATTTTAGGTTCAGGATCATATTCATTCACAAGTTCAATTTCAGGAAAGGGATAACTTGCCAAAATGTCAATTTTGTTTTCAAAATTTGGGTTTGGGCAAGTTCAAATGGGTGTGCTGAAATGGCATCTTGTTTCCAAAACAACATGATTTTCGGCTCTAACAGAATGGTTAGCGACATCAGAAATGGTCAAACGGTGAGATGAAGCGTTTAGACCATTATATCTATGTCACGATTACGAGCGATTGAGCATAGTCGATTGGTTCATCATTTTGTTGCGATTGGACTTGAAAAGATGAAGTTTTGTTTTAGAATTTGGGGCGAAATTGTGAATCCGTCAGATTTTGTGATTATTGCTTGGACTCACGCATACTCATTTCCAAGTTTGATGGTTTTCTATTTTGAACTGGTGAAACTGAGTATGAATCTTGAAAATATTGTGGACAAGGTGGATAAGGAGGACAATTTGGTTGAAAATTGGACTCAGGGGAGATGAATCCCCATTGACTCTATGAAGAGTTGAAATTATTTGAAAATTATGGTCATAAGATTGGGGGCATAGGTATATTGATTCAGATAAGACCAATCCGGCACACTAGGTTGGTTAAAGTTATGATATGCCGGGTTGGTAATATCCGATAAAGAAGTCGGGGTATAATATGGATTACTATTAAAATTGAAAAAAATTATTGTTATAAGCCATATCACACAGGAAATATTAAACACAAACAAAGAAAAACAAACAAATAAGCAAACAAAAAAAGAAAGAAAAAAATTCTAAACTAAGTTAAAGTAGACCTTAGACCTAGATGACTCCTAACTGGTTAGACTGTCCACGGGAGATATATTTATGATCTGACTACGAGTTAATCAGCGAGGTAGGGCAAGATTGGTAGAAGGTATCTGCGCAGAAGCGACGGGCCTAATTAAGCCAAACCACCAGCCTTCGGGGTTTCGCCCCTCAATCCCCAACCTTAGACACTGATTTGCCAAGAGTCAAATTCAAATCAACTTCCCCCTTAGGACAGTCTCCTATTTGAGTCCGAGATGTCTCTAGGGTCAACGTCTACTCAGTTTTAGTTAGACTTGGGTTAGTGAGTGAGGAGATTGTTTGTGGGTTAAGGGAGGGTAATGACTTTCCCGCCTTATCTTATTTGTAGGACAAGCCCTTAAATCAATTTAGTGCAGTGTACAAGTATATAGAAAAAAGTAACACTCAAGCAATATTTCATACAAGAATTAACCTTATATTAAATGCTATGCACACATACCTTCACTCCAGCACTCTTCAACAGTAAATAGAAATGTAATAAAATAGACACGTGCCTAAATGCAAAGTCTAAATCATTTTTAGCACTTACAATCTACTTTTTACTATTGTGTTAGAAATGTATATACAGTGAGTTAAACAAGAAAATAAATGCTACAGAGATTAAACTATGCAATTCAGCCAACCTGCAGAAAATACAGGTTAGTAGTTCACTCAGATTGTTACAGGAATGTAGCAAATCTGAGGACTTCTTGGCTTTGCTTTATAATAGCAGAGTCCAGGGCCACTTATATGTCCACTGCAGCAAGAATTCCTTGTTGTTAAATCTGTACACTAAAAATAAAGAAGAAAGTTAACCAAAACGTAAATCTGAAAAGAGAATAACTTACCGTCCTCCCCAGCAACGGCGCCAAAATTTGATTGAGATAAACCTGCTCACAAGAATACAGAATTTCAGAACTTTTAAAACAGTAGAATAAAGAGTGCAAGTTCTCAATACTACCGCAATAACAAGTGGCTATGCGGGCCGTGATCCACAAGGAGGGACTAGCGATGGAATCTTTTTTAGCAAGTACTCTTTAAGTTACAAAGAATGATTAAAGATCTTCTTTTAGTTCTATAAAAGAAATGAAAATAAATTACAATCAAGTTAGGAAGAAAGTGGTAGATTGCGAAGATGAAGAAACTAGAAATGGATATGCACAAAGAAATTGAAAAAAGAGTAATAAAAGAAATGGTAGATTGTGGTGTTCTAAACTAAAGAATTAAAAGAAAAGAAACTAAAGTAACTTACCTCCTTTGGCCAAATACTTACATTGAATCTGTGGCAATGATGTTACCTCACAGTGAGGCGATCAGTGCACAACCCATAAGAGTGATTCCCGTCTCTTCCACATTATATCATCAAGACGATGCAAGTATTAAGTGATATAGAATGAGACAAAAAATCCATCGTCATGAGCTATCGGTGGCACTCGCAAAGGCAAGGCTCTTTCGATGCTCTAAGACGCACTTGGTAGCAATTGATACAAAAGGAGAGAAGTAGAAAAGAAGAAGAATACAAAAATAAAGTACATGAAAATGCAACTATAGATTTGATTTTTTAACAATAAGAGAAAAGTGAAATCACCTAGGGGGGTGAATAGGTGATAATGCTAATCAATGCACAATTAAAAATTTACGATGCAAGAATCAGCCCAAAACAAGACTAGAAGCCGAATACCCCGTGAAGTCTCTGAACTCCTTCCTCGTGATTTCTCTTGATAAGAGTTTGAGGTGCGCAATGCAATCTTGTTGTATGAGTATTTGATTGACAAAATGAATATGCAACAAGTGAATAAAGCAATAAATATATATAGAGTAAGGAATTGAAGCAAGTAATTAAAGCAAGTAATATAGTGCAAGAGATAAGAGCAAGTAAACCAAACGCAAACACCGAGAATTTTTCCGAGGTTCGAGCACCCAGCTCTACGTCCCCGCCTTCACCCAGAAGGATTTCTAACCACTATAACTTCACAAAGAGTTACAATCACACCGGAGTACCCAACTCCACAATCTTGAATATAAGTATTTCTTGGTGATCAAAAGACCACAACCTCTCTTTTGCAAAAGCCTCTTTCCCTTACAAGAACCCTGTAGAACAATGGTTAGAATTGAAGCTCAAATATTGTAAGTGAAAAAGAAAAAAGAACTTGAGAGAGTTTTGAAACTAAAACTTTAGGAATGAGAGATTCTTCAGCACAAAAACCAAGGACCAAACTCTTTAAAAGCCTTTGAAAACTTTGAATATTTTGCCAATGCTTGTTGTTGTCAAAAACCTCTACCCTAATGACCCTTTATATAGGATTTAAGAAGAGTAAACATAGAAAAGTTTTACCTGAATATAAGAGGAAGAAATTGACCCTCAAATACAGCTAACCACGTTTTATTTAAACTTAAACACATTTTGAAAACATGTTAAAAATCAACCTCCAGAAAATTAGCCATTACTGCCAATCTGGCAGATTAGTCAACTTTGAGCACATTTTTCAGGCTACAAACTTTCGAATTCAGAAAAAAATATATAGGAATAATTTGTAGATATTTAAGTCATCGTTTTAATGCGACTGAAATTAACTCAATATCTTTTTTTATTAAAACGTTAACAATAAAACACTGATAGGTGTCAAAACAGAAACTGTAAGCTATTTTCAGAACAAGAATAGAGTTCAACTAAATATTTGACATCTTTAAAGTCTGAATATGAAATGATTATGAATAAGAAATTTAGATCTGAAAGTTATCTTTGAAATGAAATTTAAATCATATTATTGAATATAAGAATAAAAAGTTATGATAACAACTATAAAAGGGTGTCAAGCAGATCAGCAGAACTAAAACTGGTTCAAATCCAAAACCCGATATATGTACTTGAAATCCAAAACCGATTAAATCAAAAACCAAACGTATTAAATTTATGTGTGTGTATTTGAGCTTCAACCTATCCACTATTCTTTGATAAAATTATAAAACTAAAAATAAATCTAATGAAGTCTCTTGAGCCAAACTGAAGTCTTGAGCCATGCAATGCCATGCTAGACCTTCTCTTCTATGATCATTCCTTCTAGTGCCTTTTTCCTTATTTGCTTCATGAACCAAGAAAGTCTTGCAAAAGCTAAACAATGGCCTTCAAATAATACTAACCTGAAACTCATCTTGAACAAACTTATTAGTACCAATATAGCTCTTAAGTGTTTTGTTATCATCAAAACTCTAAACAAATGGAGAGTGTAACCTCTTGGGCCAACAATCTCCCTTTTTGATGATGACAAAACAAATAGGCTATATAAACAAGATAAAAGAGAGGTGAAAACTCCCCTCAAATTATGCTATATTAAACAAGTAAAAGCAATTTGAATTGCAATCAAAAACATGAGACTAAAATCATGAGTCATAAAACACACACTTGGAAACACAAAACCATATAAACTTAGAACTCAATACAAGAATTCATAAAAACAACGCTTTGCAAAAACCAAAACCATACTCATATTATACTTCTCCCCCTTTTTGTCATACATCAAAAAGGATTAAAGTAAAAACAAAATTCTTCTCCCCCTTTTGTTCGAAACAAAGAATTAACAAAAGGGGTCAAACAAACAAATCAATATAAATTTTCATGGATACCAATTGAAAGAAATAGATCAATAGATACCAATGACAGTAAACAAAATCTTGATACCAATTGAGTAAACAAATAAGCATCTTGATACCAATTTTGAGAAAACAAATACAATCTTGATACCAATTTAAAGTATTATTCTTTTTAAACATATGATACCAAATTGAAATTATTATTTTCTATCATAAAGCAAGGGAGTGGAATACAAAACTAATGGTAAACCAAATACCAATTGAAAGATAAAATACGAGTTTTCTCCCACTTTATGAAATACCAAGTAAAACAATGATAAAAAAATTTTATTTTTTATAAGCTTAAGCATTGTTATTAAAATATCAATTGAAAACTAATCAATTGAAAACATGATAGTCATTAAAACTTCAAGCTTTAGCATAAACAAATATATGTACGAAAAAAAATTTGATACCAATTGAAATTGATACTCTTTGAAATGTAAGCATTCATACATAAAAGTATATAAGTATACAAGAAATGTCAATATTGATACCAATTGAAAAGATCCAATGATGCCAATTGAAACAACAATAATATCAAATGTAAATCTCATATAACCTACCACCCAATCATGTTCAAGTTTAAAATGATTTTCACTATAAAGCATACATGAGCATGATCTCCCATCCAACCGCCCTTAAAAATAGGTAGGGGTTTTCAAAAATAGGTTTGAAAATAGAGTACATTTGAAAAACACTATCATATGAAGCATACAAACTAGTTATATGAAAAGTTTGTAAACTAATACGAAATCCTTCAAGTAAGAAATAAATCAAAAATATATTTCATGAAGTACAAGTAAATCACATGATCATCAACACTCAAAAATCCATAAAGCTCATATCATACTTATGAAAATAAAATCATGAGAAAACAATAAGTAAAGTGAGTGTACAAGATGTATGTGAAACACATTATCATGAAATTAGACAGTCAAGCTCAATAATGAATTCCTTAAAACATGAAACACAAGTGAATCATCAAAACGATTTAATCTTCAAGGCATATGTATGTCTTATACAAACTAAAGTATACATACATATCCAAACATGAAAGAGTCCACAAAAGTATATGCATGAAAGCAAGTGGCTCAAGGATGTATATGTATATCTAATAGTTTGACAAGATGGACATATACATGAAGTTAAAACATAAAAAAAATTATGTACGATATGTGAATACAAGTCAAATGCATGAATCATCAAAACTAGACTATACTAGTACATCTAATGGGTACAAATGAGCATTCAAGCACAAATACGTAATACTTTATTTGTGGCTCATTAGTTGTATAAGTATATATCCAAGTTTTAATGAAAACTAACATCAAACAAGTAATCAAAACATGAAGTATCAAAACAAAACTCATAAACATACATATGATCATTAAGTATATGCACATGCATAGATTTAGGACATAACATTAGTTAAAAACAAATGTGAGAATACAAAGATATAAATTCATATTAAATATGGGTGTCTCAAATAACTAAACATGTATATCACTAATCTAAATATCATGGCATATGGCATAATGAACATTAAAATAAGACATGCTACAAATGAATAATTTAATAAGCATGCAAACATAAAGGGAGTAAGAGATTGTTACCAAAAACCTAGATGGCAACTCTCCATGTCTCCAAAACAAGTGGTCCTCCCACCAAACTCCCCTTGAAAGTGATGCATCCAAATTATCCTCTTTAAGCTCGGAACGCATCCACTTTAAGGTACCATAACTCTCACGTCATGCGAGAGCCCAAACCTACATCAAATACAATAGGGGTGGTCTTTGGTACTCATACTCTTTTGGGTCCATGGGGGTTAGTGTCACAAACCCACACAAGATTATTTGTTCTATTAATTTGATCATAGCAAAACTTAGCTAAATGGTCATTTTTACCACAATAAGTACATCTATAAACTCTACCATATTTAAATGCATAATGAGTGTGTGGCTTACTAGCATGAGACTTGTGAGCATGAGTAGATTTAACATGTGAAGTGTTGTGTGAAGTGTTGACATGATGAGCATTTTTAGCATGGGTTGTTTTATAATTCTTAACATGTGGAGTGTGCCTTTTTGAAAACTTTTCTTCTAATTTCTTAGTATTAAAAGCACAATCTTTCAAAACATTTTCAAAATCAACAATTCTAGTTTTTAACAAAGAAAATTCATTTTCATCAATTTTTGAAAATTTTGCTTTACAACCAACTTTATAAGCTTCAAATTCTCTTTTAGTAGAAACAAGGTTAGAAGAAATTTCATCCTTTCTTATGAAACAATAGCAAGTTGATTTTAAGAAAAGCATTTCCTTTTCCAATTTTGAACATTCTACCTTTTTATCATCATAGCTTTCAGAAAGTTCAACAAAGGCATGTACAAGCATTTCTTACTTAATTCATTATCTTCATCAAAAGGTTGAGAGGTTACCTGGGTGTGTTTGCCATAAAACACATATTTACCGTATCGACCTCATCTTCGGATTCGCTTTCCGAATCCCAAGTAGCTTTGTATGCTTTCTTTCCAACCGGCCTCTTTTGTTTTAAGGAGGAAGTCACCTTTTCTTGAAATCCGGGCAATCGGTCATGATGTGTCCAGGTTTGCGGCAATTGAAGCATATGATTCTTCTCTCCTCCTTCCCTTCCAATTTCCTTCTAAATTTGAGTTTGTTCTTGCGGTACAACCTCTTCACATTTCTTACTAGGAGAGATAGCTCCTCATCATCTTCTTCATCTTCTTCATTGTCGTCGATTGTGGAGGAAGACTTGAAGGCTATGGACTTTTTTTTTTGAGGTACCGCTTCTTCTCTTGCCTTCTTCTCCATCTCATGAGTCTTAAGGTTTCCAGTAAGACTTATGAGATCGATTTCATCTTTATCATTCAACTCTTTTAAGGTGGTAGCCTTTATCTCCCATGATGAAGGAAGAGCTCGAATCACTTTTCGCACCTTTTGATCATTGCTTATATCATCACCTAAAGAGGAAAGAGCATTGGTAATTTTAGTAAACCTTGTAATCATAGAATCAATAGATTCATCTTCAAGCATTTTCAAACTTTCATATTGGGACCTCAAGAGATCTATTTTGGCTCTCTTGACTTGTGATGTCCCCTCGTGAGTGACCAATAAATGTTGCCAAATCTCATAGGCGGATTGGCAGTGTATAACCCGTGTAAGATCATCCTCATTCAAGGCGGTGAGAAGGGAATTTTGGGCCTTAGAATTAGCCTCATATTCTTTATAGGTAAAGTTGGACCAAGTGCTCTCCTCACTATCGGGTCTAACATAGGGCTTGGTCAAGGATTAGCCACTAAGCTACCTAAAGATTGTAGAAAAATAGTCATCCTAACCTTTCAAATGGGAAAATTTAGTCCATCAAATTTAGGAGGGGTCTTAATGTTGTCGGTCATGTTTACTAGTGTATGAATGAAAGAATGCAAGTAGTGATTAGCAAATTTTAGGATCTCTCTAAGGATGTTAAGCCAAAACCTAGAGTCCAAGCTCTGATACCAATTGAAATCACCTAGAGGGGGGGTGAATAGGTGATAATGCTAATCAATGCACAATTAAAAATTTATGATGCAACAATCAACCCAAAAACAAGACTAGAAGCCGAATACCCGTGAAGGGCCCTAAACTTCTTCCTCGTGATTCCTCTTAATAAGAGCTTGAGGTGCGCAATGCAATCTTATTGTATGAGTATTTGATTGACAAAATGAATATGCAACAAGTGAATAAAGCAATGAATATATATAGAGCAAGGAATTGAAGCAAGTAATTAAAGCAAGTAATATAGTGCAAGAGATAAGATCAAGTAAACCAAACGCAAACACCGAGAATTTTTCCGAGGTTCGAGCACCCTGCTCTACATCCCCGCCTTCACCCAGAAGGATTTCTAACCACATAACTTCACAAAGAGTTACAATCACACTGGAGTACCCAACTCCACAATCTTGAATATAAGTATTTCTTGGTGATCAAAAGACCACAAACTCTCTTTTACAAAAGCCTCTTTCCCTTACAAGAACCCTGTAGAACAATGGTTAGAATTGAAGCTCAAATATTGTAAGTGGAAAAAGAAAAAGAACTTGAGAGAGTTTTGAAACTAAAACTTCAGGAATGAGAGATGTTGGTCCCCGAGATGATGTCAAATGCGGAACTATCTCTGTTGGCAATTATAGATCTAAAAATACCCAAATCAACACAAAACTAAAACAAGAAGGATTAACGTTAAGAAAATAAATAAACTTGCAAAAAGGAAAATAAATCTCAAAGAATAGACAAACGCAAACAAGAGAGCTTTATCCTGGTTCGGTCCTCGTGACCTACATCTAGTCCCCAAGCCACCCGCTTGAGATTTTCCTTTATCCTTGATTTTGTACACCCAAAATCACAACCATGCACACCACTTGATAAATCCCCTTTCCCAAATGTGTACACCTTCTCTTCCACCAAGAGAACACCTTCTCTTCCACCAAGAGAACACCTTCACTTGTACAACTGCCTCTACACCAAGAAGCCACCCGTGTATAATGATTGCTTTAAGAATTACAACACTTTCCTATAAGCCTTGGTATTGTATATGAACGTGGACAAGGTTTAGTATAGGAGAAACTTCAGAGAATTTCACAATGGAAATGACTTTTGGTGAAGAACTGAAGTGGGAAAACAGTTTTCAGGTTTTGACAGAATTTTTACTTGGAAAACTGAAGATTTGGATTAGTATTTGGCCTTTGGATTAACCACCCTATTTATAGCTGCACTCTAGGGTAAGTTAGGGTAGTTACAGTTGCCTTTTGAATGTTCAAACGTTGGGAAACGTTGCACAAAAGACCAGATAACATAAACTGTCCAACAGTCAGAAACTGCCTATAGTCGACTTGCCTTTTGAGTTAGTCGACTAGTCTAGGCAAATTTTCAAAGAGTAGTCGACTAGTATTGACTATAAGTCGACTAGGTCAAGATAAGCTCAAGTGACAGGTTTCTGGATAACTGAATCAAGTCGACTACAACTACTTTATAAGTCGACTGGATCAGCTATTAGTCGACTAGGGGCAAGGGATTAGTCGACTACAAGGTCTATTAGTCGACTAATATTGACTGTCAAGTCGACTAATGGACAAACAGAGAGTTGGGATCTTTCAGGACAAAAGATAGTCGACTAGGGAAACTTATAAGTCGACTATACCATATATTAGTCGACTAGTATTTTATATAAGTCGACTAATAACATGTATTAGTCGACTAATCATTTTTATAAGTCGACTAATAACCCTATTAGTCTGCTAATAGGAAGGGTCAAGTCTGCTAATAGCAAGGGTCAAGTCTACTAATAGAAAGGGTCAAGTCTACTAATAGGTGATCAAGTCTACTATAGGATATGATATGTGTGTGTGCATCAAGGCTTTTGACATGCTATTACACATTTACAAAACACATCATATCAACTCTCTTTGGGCATTCTTGATCATGAAGAACTCTTGATTCGTCGTGTATTAGAGCTTCATATGAAATGCTTCACAAAGTCTTCATCAAAACAAGTTCCAACATTCTCCCCCTTTTTGATGATGATGCTTTGTGTGCACAAGTGCTCCCCTTGCAGAAAATAGGTTATATTTTCCTCCCCCTGCAGAAATTGGGTTATAACAAATATAGAAATACTTTGTTCTTCACCTGCAACAAATATATCATTATATATATATATATATATATATATATATATATATATATATATATATATATATATATATATATATATATATATATATATGTTCTTATCAACTTTTATATGGTACCTGTAAGATAAATGTTAGATGGTACCAAACATAAAAGAACATATTAACCTTTAAGAGTCCAAATCCATTTAGAATTGATTTTCACCTGTTAGTATACACATAGTTGCATGAATCACATATATCATGAATGTATGATGCAATATATGTATTTTTATCATGAATACTTAAATTCTTAGAAATCCATATAAACTTATTTTTCTTAGACTTTCTTTTTACAAAAGAATTATATGGATTACTACAATATGGAGATTTTTCAACAAATCTAATACCATAATTATTATGTGACAACTTCTGAAAAGTTAATAAATCATTCAACTTTTCTTTTCCTTGATTGAACTTAGTCACATTTTGCAAAATATCTTCATATTTCTTTTTGAAAACTGAAATATCTTTATCTAAATAGAAATCCTTTTATTCAAAGACTCAGTTTCCTTTTAAGAAAAATGTTCTCTTTTATAAACTTCTCATTATCATTTTTCAAAGATGATATGACTTTTTCAAACTCATCTTGTTGAGAATTTATAGAAGATACTTGTAAAGCATAACATGAATTTTCCTTTAAAGGTTTTTCATTTTCTTTTGATAAACTTTATTTTTCAGTTTTTCATTTTTTAGATCATTAAACAATTCATTAAATGCATCAGAAAGTTCAGTAAATTATACCTCGTCATCTTCTATGGCCATGTAACATAGGTTGACACGTTCAGTGGATTCTTCTTCGTCAGAGGACGAGGAATCACTGTTTTCCCATGAGGCTTCATAGTCTTTCACTTTTCTGAACTTTTTGCTCTTGATTTTACCTTTATTTTTGAGCAATGGGCAATCCATCTTCATATGACCTGGTTTATTGCAATTAAAGCATTTGAATTTACCTTGCTTTAGAAATCTCCTGAATTTCTTTGAAAGCATTGCCATCTCCTCTTCATCGTCATTTGAATCGTCCGTGTCGGATGATGCATGGAAGGCAATTTCTTTCTTCTTTGAGTGGTGTTGTCGTTCCTCCTTCTTTCTTTCTCCAATTGCACTTCATATACCATTAGATTAGCGATTAGGTTTTCTAATGTCATAGTTGAGAGATCATTCGCCTCTTCAATTGCGGTTGTCTTCTTCTCCCATTCTGGTGTAAGTGCATGAAGGATCTTACGAACTCTTTCAACTTGGGTGTAGTCCTTTCCAAGGGACGCTAAGGAATTGGTAATGTCGGTGAATCTTGTAACCATTTCGGATATGGTTTCATTCTCCTCCATTTTGAATAATTCAAACCTGTGGACAAGAACAGATATTTTAGACTCTTTAACTTTACTTGTGCCTTCGTGTGTTACCTGAAGAGTATGCCATATTTGATGTGCAGAAGTGGCTGTTGACACAGGTTGAACTCTTCTTTGGTTAAGGTACAGAATAGAGCATTCATCGCTTTGGCGTCAAGGTTCGCATTCTTCTTTTGGTCATCACTCCAAGCGCTGTAGTTGGTTGTTGGTTTGGTGTACGATGCTTCTACGATGTTCAAAAGGTCGTAGTTGAGCGATTGCAAGTAGATCTTCATTCTACACTTCTAATAGTTGTAGTTGGATCCATCAAACAGCGGTGGACGTTGTGTAGAATGTCCTTCTTTGAATTGGGATGATGAAACCTCCGTTGCCATCCTTGTTGACTAGGTACCAAATGTAAGACCCGCTCTGATACCAATTGTAGGACCTTGCTCTGATACCAATTGTTGGTCCCCGAGATGATGTCAAATGCGGAACTATCTCTGTTGGCAATTATAGATCTAAAAATACCCAAATCAACACAAAACTAAAACAAGAAGGATTAACGTTAAGCAAATAAATAAACTTGCAAAAGGAAAATAAATCTCAGAGAATAGACAAACGCAAATAAGAGAGATTTATCCTGATTCGGTCCTCGTGACCTACATCAAGTCCCCAAGCCACCCGCTTGAGATTTTCCTTTATCCTTGATTTTGTACACCCAAAATCACAACCATGCACACCACTTGACAAATCCCTTTGCTAAATGTGTACACCTTCTCTTCCACCAAGAGAACACCTTCTCTTCCACCAAGAGAACACCTTCACCTTGTACAGCTGCCTCTACACCAAGAAGCCACCCGTGTACAATGATTGCTTTGAGAATTACAACACTTTCCTATAAGCCTTGGTATTGTATATGAACGTGGACAAGGTCTAGTATAGGAGAAACTTCAGAGAACTTCACAATGGAAATGACTTTTGGTGAAGAACTGAAGTGGGAAAAATAGTTTCAGGTTTTGACAGAATTTTTACTTGGAAAACTAAAGATTTGGATTAGTATTTGGCCTTTGGATTAACCACCCTATTTATAGCTGACTCTAGGGTAAGTTAGGGTAGTTACAGGTGCCTTTTGAATGTTCAAACGTTGGGAAACGTTGCACAAAAGACCAGATAACATAAACTGTCCAACAGTCAGAAACTGCCTATAGTCGACTTTCCTTTTGAGTTAGTCGACTAGTCTAGGCAAATTTCCAAAGAGTAGTCGACTAGTATTGACTATAAGTCGACTAGGTCAAGATAAGCTCAAGTGACAGGTTTCTGGATAACTGAATCAAGTCGACTGTAACTACTTTATAAGTCGACTGGATCAGCTATTAGTCGACTAGGGGCAAGGGATTAGTCGACTACAATGTCTATTAGTCGACTAATATTGACTGTCAAGTCGACAAATGGACAAACAGAGAGTTGGGATCTTTCAGGACAAAAGATAGTCAACTAGGGAAACTTATAAGTCGACTATACCATATATTAGTCGACTAGTATTTTTTATAAGTCGACTAATAACATGTATTAGTCGACTAATCATTTTTATAAGTCGACTAATAACCCTATTAGTCTGCTAATAGGAAGGGTCAAGTCTGCTAATAGCAAGGGTCAAGTCTACTAATAGAAAGGGTCAAGTCTACTAATAGGTGATCAAGTCTATTAATAGGATATGATATGTGTGTGTGCATCAAGGCTTTTGACATGCTATTACACATTTACAAAACACATCATATCAACTCTCTTTGGGCATTCTTGATCATGAAGAACTCTTGATTCGTCGTGTGTTAGAGCTTCAAATGAAATGCTTCACAAAGTCTTCATCAAAACAAGTTCCAACCAAGGACCAAACTCTTTTGAAAGCCTTTGAAAACTTTGAATATTTTGTCAATGCTTGTTGTTGTCAAAAACCTCTACCCTAATGACCCCTTTATATAGGATTTAGGAAGAGTAAACATAGAAAAGTTTTACCTGAATATAAGAGGAAGAAATTGACCTTCTAATACAGCTAACCACGTTTTATTTAAAATTAAACACATTTTGAAAACATGTTAAAAATCAGCCTCCAGAAAATTAGCCATTACTGCTAATCTGGCAGATTGGTCAACTTTGAGCACATTTTTCAGGCTACAAACGTTCGAATTCAGAAAGGTATATAGGAATAATTTGTAGATATTTAAGTCTTCATTTTAATTCAACTAAAATCAACTCAATATCATTTTTATTAAAACGTTATCAATAAAACACTGACAGGTGTCAAAACAGAAACTGTAAGCTATTTTCAGAACAAGAATAGAGTTCAACTAAATATTTGACATCTTTAAGTCTGAATCTGAAAATGACTATTGAATAAGAAATTTAGATCTGAAAGTTATCTTTGAAATGTAATTTAAATCATGTTATTTGAATATAAGAATAAAAAGTTATGATAACAACTATAAAAGGGTGTCAAGCAGATCAGCAGAACTAAAACTGGTTCAAATCCAAACCCGATATATGTACTTGAAATCCAAAACCGATTAAATCAAAAACCAAACGTATTAAATTTATGTGTGTGTATTTGAGCTTCAACCTATCCACTATTCTTTGATAAAACTTTAAAACTAAATATAAATCTAATGAAGTCTCTTGAGCCAAACTGAAGTCTTGAGCCATGCAATGCCATGCTAGACCTTCTCTTCTATGATCATTCCTTCTAGTGCCTTTTTCCTTATTTGCTTCATGAACAAGGAAATCTTGCAAAAGCTAAACAATGGCCTTCAAAATAGTACTAACCTGAAACTCATTTTGAACAAACTTATTAGTACCAATATAGCTCTTAAGTGTTTTGTTATCATCAAAACTCTAACAAATGGAGAGTGTAACCTCTTGAGCCAGCAAAAAGAAGAACAATTTACACCAATGTCACTCTCAGCACAAGCTTCACTCTCATTCTCCTATGAAACTCTGATCTTCTCTGAATTACATAAATGAAAACTGAAAATTACATAAAAAGACAACTAAAAATCTAAACTAAAAAGAACGAAAAACTGGCATAGAATCTATCTCTATATGGTCGTTCCCTTTTGCCTTTGAGATTGTAGGTATTTATAGGAGAAATGCAGAGGTTAGAGGAGTATGAAGATAGGGGAGCTAGATATTTCTAAATTTGTATCCTCCCCTTATCTCCAAACTTGATTTGATGTGGATATTCAGTTCTGATCTGTAACTTGTTGGCGTGTTGATTGCTGAATATAACTTATCAAATGATAGAATTCGAAATAGTGATCAACTTAAGAGTTGTAGCCCTTTAAGTCTTTTTCTGGATCATCTTGAATCATTAAATTTGAATTTTTGTAGCGAACTCTATGATTCAAATACTAAAATATATCCAGTCAGAATTTGAGTCAAATTTGCTTCATCTCATCCATTGATCTTCTCTCTATCAATTTATCCCTTGGATTTGGACTCTGTATTTGACGTTATCCTCAGTTGATCTTTAAATTTAACCACTTGATTCATCAAAAACTGAATTTAACCAATTAGATTTTGGATCATCCTCCTCTAACTAAATAGATTTAGTTAAATCTGAATTTAACTGATATTTATTTGATTTTATCCTCTTTCTCCCATGATTATCTTCTGCAAAATAAACATTTAAGACAAAGAATTTAGCAGATTTATTATATGATAAATGTGAAAATGTAATAAAGAATAATACAATAAATGTGTGCAATCACTCAAGGATCAAGTTTGAAAGAGAAGACTGTACAAGATTTGTATTTTGCTTTTTTGCTTTTTAGATAAGATTTATAGTCGTTTGATAAAACCAAGATGATATAGGTTGATAGTTTTTTTGAGACTGACATACACATATCTTTCATATTCCTAAAGTATTTTTAAAAGAGTTCTAAACTATTCTCTTTGTCATTTTCAAAATCGAGTTTTGAAAAAACGAGTTTCGAAAAAATCGATTTTCGATTTAGAAAAGTATTTTTACAAAATATAGTTCTAACTTTGTTTTGTGTTGATCTATGATCACATACTGGTTCTATCTGAAAATCACCTAGATGGGGGGTGAATAGGTGATGGCTATACTTAAAGGCAAATAATGCGGAATTTAAAAACAAATCAGCAATAAGGAAAATAATTAGATAGTTCTTGCAAAAGAGTAAGCAATATAAGTGCAAGCAAAGAGAGAGATTAGAGTTTAGAGATAGTAAACAATCGCAAATATAAGGATATGTTTTGAGCTTCGAGCCACTGTTTTACGTCCCCGACTTAAACACGATGAAGGATTTCCACTATGAGCGATCCCACCGGATTGTCAATCGGTTACAAGTTCTCACTAGAACTCTTCGGACACACTTGTCCTCTCTCACGGTGCCGCAACACCAACTTAGAGCTCACCAGCTCGCTCGAGGCCGCAACCTCTACAACTTCTCCATCGAAGAAAACGGTGATCAACACTTGACCACAAAGAAAGCTCACAAGCATTACCCTACGACCAAGATGAGAAAGTGAAACACTTAGGATGGTGTAGTGCAAATGTAAGTGGAGAAGTAGAGGAAGGGCTCAAGAAAAATCTTTTGCAAAGAGGCTAAAATATGAAAATCTTTAATCTAAAACTTAGAAATCTTGTTATTAAGTTGTTTCATAGTCCCACTATTTATAGGGGATGAAAATAAGGTTAGAAAACTCAATAGATCCGTTAGGGCAAGACCCAACTAAAAACAAAAATGAATCTGGCTGTTGGGAGCCAAGTCAGTAGAATTTTCTACCGCCGGTCGACCACCAACGGTAGGACCTTTAGGAAAAGCGGTCGACCGGACGGTCGACTGTGGATCCCAAACAAAGAGTGAAACTCTCTGTCAGTTAACCAGGCCGGTCGACTAGAACAAACAGAGAGCACTGCTATTGCTTCCGGTCAACCGGCCGGTCGACCGCAGTGCACGGCTGCACTGTGGTGCATGTCGGTCGACCGCCCGGTTGACCGACAGAACAGTTTTGCTCCGCCAGCCGTCAATTGCCCGGTCGACAGGCTGAGAGCCAAAACAGATTTTTGGGTATCTTTGCAAAACCAATCTTTTTCCAATAAATTTTCTTTTGATAAATAAATACAAAACAGAGTTTTAAGGCTTTGAATAACTAGAGTGTGATCATAGATCAATACTAAATAGATTAGAACTATATTTTGATAAAAAAATCTTTTCTAAAACAAAAACTAATTTTTCCAAAACTTGTTTTCCCAAACTTGATTTTCTGAAACTCTTTTTTTTCTGAAACTCGGTAAGAAACTAGGTAATAAATTTATTTTGAAAGACACAATGAGACATGAAATGTGTGTGTGACAATCCCAAAAGCTATCAACTTCTTTCATCTTAGTTTTAACAAAAGACTATAAATCCTAACTAAATGAAAAGGTAAAAATACAAATCTTGAAATAGTCTTCTTGATATTGTTTGATCCTTGAGCTCTTCTAGTGTGCTAGGCACTGGAATCTAAATCTTTTTGGCTTCCAAATGCGTGAGTCTTGTAATGGAGCCGAAATGCAACATATGTTTTTACCTGAAACTTATTTAAACAATTTTGTTAATACCTAACTACATATGGTTTGTTATCATCAAAACTTAGGGCTAATGGCCTTTGGTCCAACAATCTCCCCCTTTTTGATGATGACAAAACATATGGAGTTATTACAAATATTTTGGTAAGAGACTTCAAGTGAAGCTCCCTCTTAATACATGCATATATAAGAATAAGACATAAAAAAGCAAAATGCGTAATAAAAGCATGTATAAAGGATATAACAGTTAGACTCATATACCAGCCATGAGTTATAAAAGAGTATGCACAAATGGTTACCTCCATCCATCCAGAAATACCTCCAGCCTCCAAATAAGTGGTGGATGGTTTACACAACCAAACACATATACCACAAAGAGGCAATAAGGATAACTGCCATATCAAAAATAAATATGTCCATACATGCTTAGAGGTTCATGCAAACCTCAAAAACTAAATACACACAAACACACGATGCATATGTCCATAAAACAAACAAACTACATACTCAAATCCAAATACAGAAAATAAAGCATAAAAGGCAACTCCCTTAAACCCTCAAATAACTCCATCAAAATATATCTCCCCCTTTTTGTCATCAACAAATGGGGTCAACCCTCCTGAAAATTAGGGTCTTCTGGGAAAGCTGGTGCCTCAAGAACAGCAGAAGGAGGAAGCCATGCGTCGAAAAGAGGACCCGTGGGCGGAAGTAGCTATGAGCGATCACTCGGAAGAGGAGCCAGCCAAGTGTTCCTATTGTAGATTACATGGACGCATGTCTGCATATAGCGAATAGAATCACAAATGTGGTTGAGATCATTGTCCACTCGCTGCTCTAGCCGCTGAAAGCGAGCGGTCATCTGAGCGGACATCTGCTAGTTATACTCCCGAAGCTAAGTGGAGAGAGCATGATATGGATCAAAGGAAGCAGAAGAAGCAGAAGAAGATCCTGGAGCAACAACAGGAATGATAGGTTGGTGCTTAGGAGCAGGAGCATGATCCCTAACACGCATCCTCTTAAGCAGAGTGATGTTGATGTCAACTGACGGTTCGATGGACCGTTCAGTGAAAAGATCGAATCTGAGTTGCTTTAGAAGACATGTAATAAGTATTCCAAAGGGCAAGTGCCGGTTTGGATCAGAAGATAATCGGACATCATGTAATCGATGATGAGTTTAGGAACATTTATTCTAATGCCTTTCAAAAGGCAATAGATCAGAAGAGGAGCAGAACCCCTAGCGTGACTATACTCTCCTAATTTTGGGAGGAGGTTATAGAAAATAATTTTAGCTAAGACTTGGACGGTGAGAGTATAATACTTCACCTCCTCATTCCTAACTAAAGTGGGGTTATCATCATCATGAAGCAAAATGGAGGCGGTGTTGACAGACTCACCGTCAGGATAAGTAAATTCATGAGACATTATAAACATCTACGCCCTCACAGGAGAGGTGTAGAAGATGAGTAAATTTATCAAAAGAAATATTTATATCTTTGCCTAAAACTCTAGACCTGATATGATTATTTTGGAAAGACAAGTTAGAGTAAAAATAATGGACTAGTTCAGGGTAAACTGGTTTTTTCATGGTGACAAAATGCTCAAGTAAATTAGTACTCAAGATATTTGCAAGATTGAGATGCTCAAATTCACTAAGCACCACAGTCCTACTAGAGATGACATTTTTATTGTGGATAATAGTAAATCTATGAGATGCATTTTGGGAGATGAAGGGGCTGGATGATGATTCAGGGGTCTTTCCCTTCTCAGATCTGGATCTTTTGGACATGATGAAGGATTAAATAGGATAATAGCACGAAATAAAGATGGATAAACAAGCATAATAAAGAGAATTGAAGAGATTAAGGAGAAATTTTGGTTATACCTCAGAATCTAAGAAAAATCCCTAAAAAATTGCAGATCTGGAGCCTGAGAAGGATTTTGACAAATTTTGTAGAGGAAATTTTGGATTAGTAGGAGTTTCAATGGGTTGGATTAGGTTTGGGAGGAAGAGAATTAAAGAGGGGAGAAAGGAGAAGTCGGCTGGAGAAGAGAAAATGAGCGGATTTGGGAATTTAGGGCTTTAAAAACTGGGTGAAAAAACAGGTTACCCGGCTCTCAGTCGACCGCCTAATCGACCGGCACAAACCGAAAGCGAACTCAGTTTCAGTCGATCGACCGCCCGGTGGACCGGCTTCAGACAAAATTTTTTTTTTTGTGTCCCAGGTTATATCGGTCGACCGGGCCTATGACATGCTAACTCGGTCGACCGTAACAACTCAAAACACAGTAAAAGTTTTAATTTTGTTTTTAATTTATTTTCTTTTAAATATGAAAACAGGAACTAATATATGTTACACATGAAACAAGAGAATATGTTAAATCTATAATAGGCATGAAAAACACATAAAAAAATTAATTTTTATTTTATTATTATTAACAATATATTTCTCTTTTTTTATTATTTTAGTAGTTAAACAATAAATTTGAGATATTGAAGCCGAAATATCCCTTTAAGGGTTCTGAACTTCTCCTCGACATTTCTCTATATAAGAGTTGAGGCGCGCAATTGCTATCTCCATTTACTTGCTTAATTATGGTTAAGTAAATTTTCATATTTGATAATAAAAACATTCATTTAACAAAAAAAATCTTTGAAACATGGACAAACAAAATATGGCTAAATAGAAATAAAAGCAAACAAAATACACAATCTCAACTATAGTCAAGTTACAAAAAAAAAAAAAGGGCATGCAAGTCTATATAATTAAAGCATATTATCACAAAATGAAACTAGCAAATCCTATGTATGTATAGGTCTAGCTAGAAATAAAATTCTCAAGTGGAGAAGTTATCAAACCAAGGGCAATCTCCAAAATAGGTGCCTCTTTTATAGCGATGCAAGTGATGATTGTTCGTTGAGCCTTGATGCATCCACCACCCCGACACCATCTCCCCCTAAGTCTTGGAGGAGGACGACGCACCTATATCAATTAAGTTTGGCGTGTCCTTTGGTACCCAAATCTTTTTGGGTCCTATGGGGTCAGTATTTTCTCGAACCCAAATATTTTTATTTATCATGTTTAATTTTGCATAACGAAATTTAGCCAAATATCCTTTGCGACCACAATGAGCACAAGTATATATTTTTCCATACATAAAAACATGCTTGTGTTGATGTGAGTGTGCATGCTTTTCATGGCCTGTGTTTGATGTATGAGGAGTGTGTTTCCTTTGGGTTTTTCTCTTGGGAAACATAGATGCAAATTTGTTCATGTCAAATGGAGACTATTTCAAAGTATGTATCCAAAACCTCAATGAGTTTTGAATTTCCAAAAATTCATTTTTATTATTAGTGATACTTAGGCTTTTACCCTTATAAGCAGTTTTATATTTTTCAAAATTCATTTTCGTTTTCTCAAAAGATTTTGACAAATCATTTTTCTCATTTAAAACAATCTCAAATTTGTTCTTTAATAAATCATTTTTCTTTTTCAACTTTTTATTTTGAGCAAGGGAAATTTCATTTCTATTTTGTAATTCTTCAAAAAATTGTGCTAATTCATCCATGATCAAATCCTCATCTTCTAAACAGTTTTCTAGGCTTACCTTAGAAGCTTCATCACCATGTGCCATGAAACACATGTGTGCGGTGTCGATCTCCTCTTCGGATTCCGTCTCCGAGTCGTCCCACATGGCCACCATCGCCTTCTTCTTTTGCACGTTCTTGGAGGTTGTAGCTTGTAAAGAGGGGCAATCCACAATTAGATGACCCGTTCTTTTGCAATGGAAGCACAGACCCGTTTCCTTCCTTTTCTTTTCAAGTGTTCCTTGACGTCTTCCTCTTCGGAAGTTGCTTTGTCTACCTTTCTTGTAGAACATCTTGCCCAATTTTCTAATGAGCATGACAAAGTCCTCATCGTAGTCTTCTGATGATTCTTCTTCATCAAAGGAGGATGGAGTCGCCTTGAAAGCTATTGCTTTCTTCTTTGGTGCCTCCCTTTCTTTCCTCACCTTCATTCCATCTCATGGGTTTTAAGATTACCGATGAAGCCAGAGAAGTCCATCTCCTCCCTATCATTTAGCTCCTTGAGGGTGGTTACCTTGACTTCCCAAGATTTGAGAAGAGCTCTAATGACCTTTCAGATCTTTTCGTCATTATCAATCTTGTCACCTAGGGAGGATAAAGCATTAGGAATTTTGGTGAAACGAGTGAGCATTTCATCTATACTTTCATTATCAAGCATATAAAAATTCTCAGATTGAGAACGGAGCAAGTCAATTTTGGATCTCTTGACTTGCGATGTCCCCTCATGAGTAGTGATAAGATTATTCTAAACTTCATAAGCAGATTTACAATTAATCACACGAGAAAGATTATCTTCATTTAATGCTTGAGTAAGTGCATATTAGACTCTAGCATTGGCCTCATAGTCCTTAGCGGTTGCTTTGGACCATGTATCTTCATTACCGTGAGGTTCAACAAATTCTTTGGTAATAAATTTGGCAACTCTAACTTCTAGGGACTTTAGGAATAGGTTCATTTTGACCTTCCAAATGGGGAAGTTCAACCCATCAAATTTGGGTGGGGACTTGATGCTAGAGAAGTCGAGTGATGCCATGAAAACAAGTTAGTGCACAAGCTAATAATAGATGCAACAAATAAATATAGCCAAATAAAGAGGATCTCCCTAAGGTGGTTAAACCAAAAGCTAGGGTTAGGCTCTGATACCAATTGAAAATCACCTAGAGGTGGGTGAATAGGTGATGGCTATACTTAAAGGCGAATAATGTGGAATTTAAAAACAAATCAGCAATAAGCAAAAACAATTAGATAGATCTTGCAAAAGAGTAAGAAATATAAGTGCAAGTAAAGAGAGAGAGTAGTGTTTAGAGAGAGTAAGCAATCCAAACACAAGGATATGTTTTGAAATTCGAGCCACTGCTCTACGTCCCTGCCTTCAACACGATGAAGGATTTCCACTATGAGCGATCCCACCGGATCGTCACTTGGTTACAAGTTCTCACTAGAACTCTTCAGACATACTTGTCCTCTCTCACGGTGCCGCAACACCAACTTGGAGCTCACGAGCTCGCTCGAGGCCGCAACCTCTACAACTTCTCAATCAAAGAAAACGGTGATCAACACTTAACCACAAAGAAAGCTCACAAGCACAACCCTACAACCAAGATTAGGAAGTGAAACACTTGGGATTGTGTAGTGCAAAAGTAAGTAGAGAAGTAAAGGAAGGGCTGAAGAAAAATCTTTTGCAAAGAGGCTAAAATATGAAAATCTTTAATCTAAAACTTAGAAATATTCTTAGTAAGTTGTTTCATTGTCCCACAATTTGTAGGGGATGAAAATAAGGTTAGAAAACTCAATAGATCCATTGGGGCAAGATCCAACTAAAAACAAAAATGAATCTGGCCGTTGAGAGCCAAGTCAGCAGAATTTTCTGCTGCCGGTCGACCGGTCGGTCGAAAGGCCGGTCGATTACTAACGGTCGGATTTTTGACTGTTGGGAAAAGCGGTAGACTGGACGGTCGACCGTGGATCCCAAACAGAGAGTGAAACTCTCTGTCGGTTGACCGGGCCGGTTGACCGGAACAAACAGAGAGCACTGCTCTTGCTTCCAGTCGACCGCCCGGTCGACCGACAGAGCAGTTTTGCTCTGCCAGTGGTCGACCGCCCAGTCGACCGGTTGAGGGCCATACTAGGTTTTTGGGTATCTTTGCAAAACCAATCTTTTTCCAATAAATTTTCTTTTGATAAATAAATACAAAATAGAGTTAATAAGTAGAGTGTGATCATAGATCAATACTAAATAGATTAGAACTATATTTTGATAAAAATTCTTTTCTAAAACAAAAACTAGTTTTTCCAAAACTTGTTTTTTCGAAACCTGATTTTTCGAAACTCTTTTTTTCTGAAACTCAGTAAGAAACCAGGTAATAAATTTTATTTTGAAAAACACAACGAGACATGAAATGTGTGTGTGACAATCCCAAAAGCTATCAATTTCTTTCATCTTGGTTTTGACAAAAGACTACAAATCCTAACTAAAATGGAAAAGGTAAAAATACAAATCTTGGAATAGTCTTCTTGATATTGCTTGATCCTTGAGCTCTTCTAGTGTGCTAGGCTCTGGGATCTACATCTTCTTGGCTTTCAAATGCGTGAGTCTTGTGACGGAGCCGAAATGCTACATATGTTTTTACCTGAAACTTATTTAAACAATTTTATTAATACCTAACTACATATGTTTGTTATCATCAAAAGTTAGGGCTAATGGCCTTTGGGCCAACACTATCAAGTTCCTAGAATTCTATTTTGTGTTTAAGATCAAAGTATATTTTTATCAAAAAAGATTTGTTTCAAAAAGATCTTCAAAACAGGTTTTTGGCCCAAGGTTGGTCGACTGACCAGTCGACCATAGACAGAGCAGATTTGCTTTGTCGGTCCATCGAGTGATCGACTGACATGGACCAAGTCCATTGTATGCACTTCGGTCGACCATGCAGTCGATCGACTGCAAGAGGTTTGCTCTCGATTGAGCCCGGTCGACCGACCAGGTCGACCAACAGAAAGCTTTGCTCTCTGATTGGGAAAAATTATCAACGGACCGGTCGACCGCTATCCCCAACGGTCGAAAATTCGACATTGGCGGTTCGGTCGACCTGCAGAAGGATTTCCTTCTGATTTTTTCCTAACGGCTATTTTTCTGTTTGTCTTTCTCTGGGTCTTTTCCCAATGACTCTTTTAGATTTTCTCCTCATGTTTTCATCCGTTATAAATTGTGGGATTGTAGAAAAACTCATGAACAAGTTTGAACAAGTTTTTACTAGTTTACAACAATATTTAATCAAGTTTTATTTTTTTCTTAAAGATTTTCTTTTGAGCCAAAATTTCACATTCTTGATTTTTTTAGCTTGAGCCTTCTCTCTACATCTTTACAAGCTATTTTCACTACACAATCCCAAAAAGTTTCACCTTCTCATCTTGGTTATAGGATTGTGCTTGTGAGCCTTTTGTGATCAAGTGAAGATCACCGATTTCCTTCTATTGTGAAGTTGTAGAGGTTGCGGCCTCAAGTGAGCTAGTGAGCTCCGTTGTTGGTCTTGCGACACCACAAGAGAGGACTTGTGAGTCCATTGAGTTCTAGTGAGAACTTATAACGTTGACAATCTAGTAAAATTGGTCATAGTGAAAATCCTTCATAGTGTTGAAAGCGAGGATATAGAGTAGTGGCTCGAACCTCGGAACATATCATCGTGCTTACGATTGCTTACTCTTTCTCTCTTCACTCTACTCTCTCTTTACTTGCACACTTATCTTGTTTACTTATTTGTAAGTATTTCTTATGTTGTGATTGGTGTTTGCTAGGTTGCTAGCAAGTAAATTTTAATTCAGCAGTATTTGCCATTTAGTGTATCCATCACCTATTCACCCCCCTCTAAGTGATTTACATGATATGCAGCAGTCCTGTGAGATGGGGCACAGGATGGTTGCATTAATTACGGTAATAAAACATGCTAGACCTATACACTTCCATCACATCCTACATTGTCTTCAGTACCTGACATATAATTTCATGATACTGACACTTGAGACTCATATGACAAGCATTATCTTGACTACATGATGTTCCTGAACCTACCATGTTATTTTATCTTATGATCTCGTGTTCTTGTGATCTTGTGATTATACTACACAAAAGTTACTCGTCCAGGACATTTCGTGTTCATTATACACATGTCACACCATGCATGCACGGTCTTATTGTACATGATCTATGATCTCGATTATTCCTATTATTATTATTACTTTCGATTCTCAATACTACCAATTATATTGTTCTTACTATTTCAATACCCTACTTGTGCTATTACTACATTTTTTATATTCTTCTTTTACTGTCTCTTCGTGTACTCTTGCTGGTCCGCTTCTGACGGACCTTTATTATTATTCAGTATTCAGGTTAGATAGCTGGTATAGAGGGCTATCGTAGAACATTTTGGTTCACTTGTTCTCCGGTGAGTTCAGTTTCCTTTTCTTGATTTGTCATATTCATATATGGTGAATGATATGCTTATGTTTCAATATTTCAGATATGTGCTTTATCCCTGTGCTTAGTTGTATATACATATATGTGTGCTATCCTGCTCGTTGTTGACAGCCTAAGGTACTCATGAAAGAGATTTTCACTCTTCGTAGTTTTAATGATAACAAAATATATGTAGTTATGTTTCTAATAATTTTATTTAAATAAGTTTCAGGTTAATACAATGTTGCATCGTGGCTTCACCATAAGACTCACACCTTTTGAAGTCATGAAAGATGTCGATCCCATAGCCTAAGCACATAGAAGAGCTCAAGAATCAAGTTTGCAAGAAAAGGCTATACAAGATTTGTATTTTTGCTTTTTGCTTTTTAGATAGAACTTATAGTTATTTGTTAAAACTAAGATGATATAGGTTGATAGCTCTTTTGGATTGACACACACATATCTTTCATATTCCTACAGTGTTTTAAAAAGAGTTCAAAACTATTCTCTTTGTCGTTTTCAAAATCGAGTTTTGAAAAATCGTTTTTCGATTTAGAAAAGTGTTTTTATAAAATATAGTTTAACTTTGTTTTGTGTTGATCTATGATCACACACTGGTTCTATCAAGTCCCTAGAACTCTATTTTGTGTTTAAGATCAAAGTATATTTTTGTCGAAAAAAGATTAGTTTCAAAAAGATCTTCAAAACAAGTTTTTCCCAGGTCAGCCGACCGACCAGTCGACCGTAGACAGACTAGAATTGCTCTGTTGGTCGACCGAGCGGTCGATTGACATGCACCAAGTGCATTGTGTGCACTTCGGTCGACCGAACCTACAAGTGCTTTGCTCTCGGTTGGGCCTGATCGACCGACCCGATCGACCGACAGAGAGCTTTGCTCTCTGGTTGGGAAAAACGGTCGACCGACCAGTCAACCGCTATCCCCAATGGTTGGAAATCCGACCGTTGGCGGTTGACCGGTCGGTCGATCGACAGAAGGATTTCCTTCTAATTTTTTCCCAACGGCTATTTTTTTGTTTGTCTTTTTCTGGGTCTTTTCCCATTGACTCTTTTGGATTTTCCCCTCATGTTTTCAACCCCTATAAATAGTGCGAATGTAGAAAAACTCATGAACAAGTTTGAACAAGCTTTTACAAGTTTACAATAAGATTTAATCAAGTTTTAGTCTTTTTCTTACAAGATTTTCTTTTAAGCAAAATTTCACATTCTTGATTTTTAGCTTGAGCCTTCCCTCTACATCTTTACAAGCTATTTTCACTACACAATTCCAAAGAGTTTCACCTCCTCATCTTGGTTATAGGATTCTTCTTGTAAGCCTTTTGTGATCAAGTGAAGATCATCGATTTCCTTCTATTATGAAGTTGTAGAGGTTGCGGCCTCAAGTGAGCTTGTGAGCTCCGTTATTGGTGTTGTGGCACCACGAGAGAGGACTTGTGAGTGATGGGAGATTTCTGTCTCCTCGTTTTAAATAACCGCAAGTGCACGGTCGTTCGATGTAACACTTGAGGGTCGATCCACAGGGACAAGTGGTTCTTATGGTTTCGACACTTCTAGACGAATTGATCAAAGATTTTGTGGGTTTGTGGGTTATTTGAACTATGTGTTAATTTAGAAAAGTCAAGCACTTAGGATCGAATCCCCTAAACTAGCATCAAGCGGTCAATTTTGGTCTCCATACCGGTTTGTTGTCACTTACTAAATCTCTACTTCTAATAGGCAAACTAAGTCTGAACACTAGATCTAAGCACATGGTATTGTCTACATCTCATGGTCCATCAAAGGTAAATAAAATGACAAAATAAATTAAAAGCAGAAAAACAATAAAACCCTAAGTATGGACCATTGACTATTGACACATACCTTGTCAAATAACTAGTGACTCTAGAAATAATCTCCTAAAAGTTATAGGTCAATTGGTGTGTGCAACAACCCTTGGTAGGAGATCTAACGGGTGACCACAAGATAATCTAGCCTAGATTCATCTCCCCTAAGTACTTACAAAATTACCTGATCATGCTAAAATTTCTAACACAAAATTTATCTAAATAATCTAACATTAAAAATCAATCAATCAAATTGTAATTAACCAAAATTGAAGAATTAATTAAACTAAATAGTTAAATCTAAAATGAAAATGAAAATAAAAATAAAATCAAAAGGGAAGAGAAACCATACCTGCGTGCTAAATTGAATGATGAGAGTGCGTGGATCTCACCATGTGGGGCGCATGCACTTCCCCAAGAGGTGGTTGCTGGGTCCCTTGGATTGCCATCTCCCTTCTGCACTTCACATGGAAATGACACAGAGCGGCCTCATCCCTCTTGCCAAAACGAAGCCTCGGCGGATACTCGGCATTACAAGACAAAAAGCAATTAATCTATGGGGAAAAAAAAATCCAAAGGCTGGAGCTCTCTGCCAATTGCACATAGATCACCATAAAAAAAATTAATAAACAAGATCCAGTAAAGACTAGAAAATACCATTCAAATGTGGCTGAAGAAATTCAATTACAAACCAACGAAATGCTCCCAACTATAAAAAACTAAAAAAAAAAACCTAAAAATCATCAAACCTCAAACCTAGCTGACGGCCCTCCCCCACAGCAGCCCTGTTTTTTTTACCTTATATAATAAGGATATTTTACAAAACAGCCCCTCAACAATTACATATTACAAATTAATTCAGTTTTGACTCAGGCTGATTTAATAAATGGCCAATACGGGCATTCAAATAGAGGAATCAGCGAAAACTATCGACATGAAAGTTGTAGATCTTCAAATTCTCTTTCCGTAGACACTTGGATGACCATTTTTGAGATCCTGTAGCCAAAGTTATGGCCAAAATACCGCAACATGTTCGAAAAGCATCCTCCAATCTTTTACAAATTGCGGCATTTAATTGCTGAAAGTATTCGGATTCCTCTTCTCTTTTCTTTATCTGTTCCCTGCAAATTTCAATCAAATATACCCGAGTAGCATTATTTATAAACAATAATAGATAATTAGGAGTATAAAAATGGTATAAAATCATGCTGATCAAATACCCCCACACCTATCTTTTGCTAGTCCTCGAGCAAAATTAATAAAAAGAAAAAGAAAAAAGTAAACTACCCTAACTCACTTTCGTAGGAATCACGATTGCACTTAGCATGTGCAACAAGCCGTTAAACCCCTATGTTAGCCCTAGAGGACGAGTTTTGTCTCGTGAGGGTTTTCAGCGGATTACACCCACAAAATCCAAGAAAGTTAGAGATTAAGAAATAAACAAAAGTAAAATAAGGATAACCGAAAATCAAGAAAAGAAAAAAATCAATTTTTTTTAGTTAACTAGCTAGCAAGATCATCAATTTTCATGAGTTTCATTTTCAAGTAAAACCTCAATTCAAGATATCATATTGGCTATAAAGTAAAGTCTCAAATCCAAAACTTTACACCACCTGTCCTAAGTTTCAGATCCTATGTACCCCGTGGTCGTGATGTAGTTCTTAAGCTTGGGAATATTTAATTACAACTTTCATTATTTTTTTTTTTGTGATAACAAATTTTTTTCCTTCTTTTTCTTCTTTTTTTTTAAGACTTTTTTTTTTAACTATCTTTCACGTAGATACCGAGGCTTCCTGAGGCCAAGGTACCTAGCTAATTGATAATCAAAATTATTATATTTTTATAGTGTCTTATCCTATTAGGCTTTCTCAGCTACCCATATAGCGAGCTTTGGGCTAATGCTCCCAAACCAGATGGTCTTAGGGCAATAAGTGTAAAGACACTCCTACGGACTTACTTACTCAAGCAACTGAGGCCACAAGACAAAACTTATTAATATTTATTTTACTATATAATAATTTTTTTTCTCTTTTTTTTTTAGTTGCAATCAATATCCCAAGCCTATGAACTAATAGTGTAAGTGCTATTGGGTACATAATCACTTAGACTAAGTTTAGATGGTATGTCCGTTTTAGATTTTAATCTTTATTTTAAGACTTTATGACTCTTTCATTTTGATCTTACCCTTAAAATCCACTCATGGATACTAAATCACTCACATACTAGCTAATCATTTGCAGAAAATTTTCAACCTTTTTTTTTCAATCAAAAAAAAAATTTTTAAGACTCCTAAAAGAAAATAAAAATAAAGAAAGGAAAACAAAACCCTAAAAGCAAAACAAATAAAAAAAAATTGACTCTAAAAAAATAATAAAAAATAAAAAATGTGAATCTCCCCCCCACAACTAAACTGTGTCATGTCCTCATGCACACAAATGAATATAGAGATAAAAATAATGTAGCATGTAATTTACACATCCAAAACATGCACACAATGCAATCCAAGCATACAAAGATATAGAAATATAAACAGTATGCTAGAATTAGAAATACTCACAGTGCACTAGAAAATCAAGCTGTCGAAGCAACAAAAAATCTCCTTGTGTGTGGTGGATGCCTCCTTGCTTATCCTGTATCACTTGTAATGAACTCGACACATAGGTTAGAGAAAGAGAAATAAAAGACTCACTAAAACTGACTCAACTAACTAAAAGAGAAATAAAAAGACTCAACAACTAAAAGAAAAAAAATAAAACAAATATTTACATATGTACAATTTCACAACTCCCCAACACCTAGATCTTTCTAGGTCTATTCCCTCGAGCTCGCTTCCCATCATTCCAATGGGTTCTCTTTAATGGACAAAGTGAAGAGGTTAATCTTTTTGTCATTTTTAATTTCATCCTCTCCAACTTGTTCATCACTTTCCTCCATCTCTTCCTTCTCTTCTTCCCATACCTCCTCACAAATTCATCATTTTTACACAACATAAATAGAGTGCCCGCAATATGATTGCCTATGAATTTAAGCTCATCCTCAAACATCACCTCAAAATTTAGATCAATAATTTTCTTTGAAGGTGTGTAACTAACCAAAGCATCTCTAACAGATTCATCCAAACATATGAGTTCGTCTTCACATAGGTTTTTAGAGATTTGATTAATTAGAGATTCTTGAATCAAGTTTTGAAAAGTATGATCATTGGTTGGCTCTTCAAAAGTGAAGATACTCAAATCGAGTTTTATTTTCTCAAAAGAAACTCTAAACTCAAGATTCTCAACACATGTTTTCTCATCATTGTGATCACACTCTTCAATAAAAAGCTCATCAAGAAATAAAGGCTCATTATCCATGTAGGCATTCTCACAATTTTGATCAGTGTGCTCCATTTTCTCCATATGAGTGGATGCAATTTTCTGCTCCCCAACACTTGTCTTTTCACAGAACTTAGAAAATTTATCCTCAAATTTCTTTTGAGCAAAAATTCATCATTGTCACATTCCTCTTCACAAGAAGATTCAGCTGGCTCCACATGAGTTGTATGTGTAGCCAAATAATTTCTAATCACTTCATCCAGACACTGAGGATCATTATCACATTTGTACACCTCATGGACCTTCACAACTTTCTCAACAGGCTTCTCATGTTCAAGCTCTTCAAATTGATTAAGATGAACTAATGGTGACTCGAAGAGCATCTCGATGGAATGATTAGACATGTCACTATGGCCAACGATTTGCTCTTCAGGTCTAACAGTTTGGCTTTTGTTCATTTTATGAAAGTTGATGTGCTCTTGAATGGACATGGGTCGAGTTGGTAGTGGCTCAGGAACTAGTTGAATGAAAAGGGATCCTCCTCTTGCTCACTAACCAACTCATTGGCTGGCTTGTTTAAGCAGTCTCTAATGTCATAGAGCACTTGCTTTGAAGTTTGCCTGAAAGTTTCAAAAACTTCCTCTAGTGTTGGTTCCTTGTCCACCTGATTGCCATTTAACTCAATTTGTGAAAGTTGCTGGAACTCTTGAACTTGATCTGGACTTGTGGTTGAAATAGGTTGATTGAGATGAGTCATTATCTTATCCATGTGAGCACATGCCTCAATTAACTGCTGATTGGTTTCGACTATAGTCTGCTGCATGGCTTTAAAACTCTTCTCTAATGTGCTTTCTTCATGCTCATTGTTAAATCCCCAAGACGAAGGTGATGGTTCAGTGTAGGACCAATTAGATTGAGAATTTTGATATGATTGATCCAAGAAAATTGAGGATAATTCCAACCCTCTGAATTGAAGTTTGATGGATGAGGCTCGCTCGTAGGTCCTTGAAATGTGTGAAATTGATTTTGACCTAGTCCTGACGAATACTCTATCGAAGGACACTGTTCAGAAGAATGATTTGGATCTTGACAGTGATGACAACTCATTTGATGGTATGAAGAAAATGAGTAGTTCGTAGGATGGATGTATTCATTAAAGTCTGGAGAGAGGTTGGTGGATGGAAAGGAGGGTCTGGCCTACAAAATGGATCGTAACCAAATGAATTTGGATAGGCCATAGGGAAAGGATTTTTTTTTAATTTTTTAAATTTGTTTTTTTTTGAATTTTTTTTGAATTTTGATTTTTTTTTTTACAATCCGGTATAGGTGTCAAAACTAAAGATAGAACACCGTGTCCCCGGCAACGGCGCCAAAAACTTGATGGGAGATTTCTGTCTCCTCGTTTTAAATAACCGCAAGTGCATGGTCGTTCGATGTAGCACTTGAGGGTCGATCCACAGGGACAAGTGGTTCTTATGGTTTCGACACTTCTAGACGAATTGATCAAAGGTTTTGTGGATTATTTGAACTATGTGTTAATTTAGAAAAGTCAAGCATTTAGGATCGAATCCCCTAAACTAGTATCAAGCGGTCAATTTTGGTCTCCATACCGGTTTGTTGTCGCTTACTAAATCTCTACTTCTAATAGGCAAACTAAATCTGAACACTAGATCTAAGCACATGGTATTGTCTACATCTCATGGTCCATTAAAGGTAAATAAAATGACAAAATAAATTAAAAGCAGAAAAAATAATAAAACCTTAAGTATGGACCATTGACTATTGACACATACCTTGTCAAATAACTAGTGACTCTAGAAATAATCTCCTAAAAGTTATAGGTCAATTGGTGTGTGCAACAACCCTTGGTAGGAGATCTAACGGGTGACCACAAGATAATCTAGCCTACATTCATCTCCCCTAAGTACTTACAAAATTACCTGATCATGCTAAAATTTCTAACACAAAATTTATCTAAATAATCTAACATTAAAAATCAATCAATCAAATTGTAATTAACCAAAATTGAAGAATTAATTAAACTAAATAGTTAAATCTAAAATGAAAATGAAAATAAAAATAAAATCAAAAGGGAAGAGAAACCATACCGGCGTGCTAAATTGAATGATGAGAGTGCGTGGATCTCACCATGTGGGGCGCATGCACTTCCCCAAGAGGTGGTTGCTGGGTCCCTTGGATTGCCATCTCCCTTCTGCACTTCACATGGAAATGACACAAAGCGGCCTCATCCCTCTTGCCAAAACGAAGCCTCGGCGGATACTCGGCATTACAAGACAAAAAGCAATTAATCTATGGGGGAAAAAAAAATCCAAAGGCTGAAGCTCTCTGCCAATTGCACATAGATCACCATAAAAAAAATTAATAAACAAGATCCAGTAAAGACTAGAAAATACCATTCAAATGTGGCTGAAGAAATTCAATTACAAACCAACGAAATGCTCCCAACTATAAAAAACTAAAAAAAAAAACCTAAAAATCATCAAACCTCAAACCTAGCTGACGGCCCTCCCCCACAGCAGCCCTGTTTTTTTACCTTATATAATAAGGATATTTTACAAAACAGCCCCTCAACAATTACATATTACAAATTAATTCAGTTTTGACTCAGGCTGATTTTATAAATGGCCAATACGGGCATTCAAATAGAGAAATCAGCGAAAACTATCAACATGAAAGTTGTAGATCTTCGAATTCTCTTTCCGTAGACACTTGGATGACCATTTTTGAGATCCTGTAGCCAAAGTTATGGCCAAAATACCGCAACATGCTCGAAAAGCATCCTCCAATCTTTTACAAATTGCGACATTTAATTGCTGAAAGTATCCGGATTCCTCTTCTCTTTTCTTTATCTGTTCCCTGCAAATTTCAATCAAATATACCCGAGTAGCATTATTTATATACAAATAATAGATACTTAGGAGTATAAAAATGGTATAAAATCATGCTGATCAGTGAGTCCATTGAGTTCTAGTGAGAACTTGTAACGGTTGACAATCTACTGAGATCAGTCATAGTGAAAATCTTTCATAGTGTTGAAGGCGGGGACGTAGAGCAGTGGCTCGAACCTCGGAACATATTATCGTGTTTGCAATTGCTTACTCTTTCTCTTTTCACTCTACTCTCTCTTTACTTATTTGCACACTTATCTTGTTTACTTATTTGCAAGTACTTTTTGTGTTGTGATTAGTATTTGCTAGGTTGCTAGCAAGTAAATTTTAATTCCGCATTATTTGCCTTTTAGTATAGCCATCACCTATTCACCCCCCTCTAGGTGATTTACAATTGGTATCAGAACCTAACCCTACTTTTGGTTTAACAACCTTGCGGAGATCCTTCATTTGGCTATATTCATTTGTTGAATTTGCTATTTGTTTGTGCACTTATACTTGTTTTTATGGCATCACATGATTTCTCTAGCATCAAGTCCTCACCCAAATTTAATGGGTTAAACTTTCCTATTTGAAAAGTTAAGATGAACCTCTTTCTCAAGTCCCTAGGAGTTAGAGTAGATAAGGCCATAACCAAGGAATTCATTGAGCCTCACAGTGATAAGGATACATGGTCCGAAGAAACTGCCAAGGACTATGAGGTTAATGCTAAGACACAATATACACTTACACAAGCATTAAATGATGATGATCTTTCTCGTGTAATTAATTATAAATCTGCTTACGAGGTTTGAAATGATCTAATCATTACTCATGAGAGAACGTCGCAAGTCAAGACATCTAAATTGACTTACTTCGTTCTCAATATGAGAATTTTTACATGCCTGAAAAATGAAAGTATTGATGAGATACTTACTCGGTTCACCAAGATTACTAATAGATTATCTTCTTTAGGTGACACTATTAATAATGACCAAAAGATTCAGAAGTGTTGGCCCAGAGGCCCATCACTCTAGTTTTGATGATGATTACCTCATTTAGTTATAGTTTACTAATAATCTTGTGATATTTAGTTTCAGATATTTGATCAAGATTTTAGTAGGTGATTAGCTTCAACAAAAGAGTTTTTGAGCTTTCACATGTAGATTCAAGAGCTCGAGCGTCAAGATCGCATCTAGCACTCGGTTGGAGTCAAGCTCGTTGGATCACGTTTGGATCGAGTCGGCTTGAGACAAGAAGACTTCGGTTTGTATTTAGTTTAGCAGTTTAGATCTTATGTAAAGGTAGATAGTATTGATATGTTCAAGTTCACATGCACACACATTATTAAAGTTTATTGGTTTTGGTTTTTCGGTTTAACCGATTTTGTTTTCATATCAAAAATATAGATATATATCTTATATGTATATTAGATTCTATCCATATACAATATGCTTCAAAGTTGTTTCAATATCATGTTTTTGTATCCATATGAGTTTTGAAAAAATTGAATTTCCATCTTAAAGTTTGATTTTTGAAAAATACGATTTTTGTATTTAAGGCAAATTTCACTATCACAAAAATGGTTCAAATAGTTTATAATATATGTTTAATTTTAGTCACACATATTTGTATTTCAAAGATCTTAAAAGACTTATTTTTGTGGAATTTATGTGATTTTATGGGATTTAATTGAAGTTAAAAAGACCAAGTTTTTAATCCCCAAATGTTGGACCAGGCCTTCTGCCGGTCGACAAGACGGTCAATCGAGGCAGAAGTCGGTCAACCGGTCCGGTCGACCGATGTGCACAAAAGTGCACATGTCTTTAGGCTGGAGGGCTGGTCGACCGACCCGGTCAACCGCCAGAGAGCTCTGCTCTCTAGATCTGGCCTAGGTCGACCAGGCGGTCAACCGGCAGAGAGCATCTGCTCTCTGTATCCAGGCCTCGTCGACCGAGCGGTCAACCGTTGGCTCAACGGTCATAAAAGTGACCGTTGGCTGGTCGATCAGGCGGTCTATCGGAAGGGCAATTTTGCCCTTGCCAGACTGCCAACGGGCAGATTTTTGAGAGGGTATAAATACCCATCCCTTTGGGCTGTTTTGTTAAAGAATTCTAAGAGCAAATTTTCACATCTTCTTAAGTGTTTTAGCAACAAGTTTTCAAGAGTTTTTGGGCTTAAAGATTTTATCTTTATTCGTTTTAAAGGGTTGAAAAATTCAAAGAAAAAGAGAGTCTTTGGGGTTTGATTTTTATCTTCATTTATATTTCTATCTAGATTTTTTTTCAAGAGTTTTTTCTTTGTGATTTGATTTTCAAACTCTTTATTTTCTCACACTTGAGCTATCATATCTATCCTATCTATAAGATCATTGTTTTTGTGGGAGAATTAGTTTGTGATTTGTTGAGACCACCAAGAATTGTAACCTTTCTTGTATCTGTTATTATATCTCTTGTGTAGAGGTGATTGTGGAGGTTGTGTTTGGATTGGTTGGTATCCCTCTAAGAATAGAGGTGATTATGGTTAGAGTGTTGGCTAAGTGCCTTATCTCTCTAGTGTGAGGTGATTGTTGTTTGGCTAATTGCTCATCCCTCTAAGTGTAGAGGTGATTGTTGTTGTACCTTGCCTCTTATGTAGAGGTTGTTATTTGAGAGAGGAGTTTTGTACTCCTACTTGTATTTGCCAAATCCTCAGTGGAGGTTCCCTGTGTGGGAAGTCCTGTGTGGACGCATTAGTGGAAATCCTTCTGTGTGAAGGCGGGGACAAAGAGCTGGGTGCTCGAACCTCGAAACATATCTTTGTGTTTGTGTTTGATCCACTATCTCTAACTCTCTCTCTCTTATATCTTGCATTGATTCATATTCCTCATATCATTTATATGCTTGGTATTGATTGCGTGCGCCCATACTTGTGTTTAACCAAGAGAGTTTCAAATAGCACCTCAACTCTTATTTAGAGGAATTTAGAGGAGATAGTCCAGAGCTCTTCATCGAGAATTCAGCTACACTCTTTGGTTACACTAAGTGTGTCGCAATTTAATTTTAATTCTACATCATTTGTCATTAGATTAGTCGTACACCTATTCACCCCCTCTAGGTGTACTTACAATTGGTATCAGTGCCTACGCTCCTGATATTAGGTTTAACCACCTAGGAGTGAGATCTTGGTTTGCTAATCTAGTTTTGCATTTGCACATTAATTGTTTACACACACTCATGGACTTTATGACCCCTCCCATGTATGATACTTCCAATATTGATGTTTGGAAAGTTAAGATGTCCATGTACTTTAAAACCCTAGATATGCATGTTCACCTTGCCGCTACCAAGAAATCTTATTTTGGTAATAGCAAGCATATAGAGGCCAATGCATAAGCCCTAATGGCACTTAGAAACACACTTAGCAAAGATTATCTTTCTATGGTTTCTTATTGTGATTCCGCTTTTGCAGTGTGGAATACTTTGACCTCTCCTACGCTACAAACGACGAAATTTATGTAGGAGGAATCTAGTGGAGCTGAGTCCGACCAACCTTGCTACATGGTCCAAGGGAATGACTCCTTGAGGTAAACTCGGACACCCATCTAGATGATTGTGCTAGTTCTTCAGATGATGATTATGTTGATGTTGATGCATTAAATGAAAAACTATCTATTGCTTGTAAAAACTTGTTTGAAAAATACCAACTTTTGAAAATTAAGAGCTTTAAATTAAATAAAGAAAATAAGGAATTGTGCTCAAAACTTGATTTGATTTTGCAAGAGAAGGATCAGATTTCCATTGAAAGGGACTCATTGAAATCCCAACTTGACCTTTCCCTAAAAGAAATTGAAATTTTGAAAAATAAAAATGATTGTGACAGTTTTGAAGAAAAATAAAGTTCTATCTTTAAAACTTGATTTTGTTGTAAACGAGAACCAATCTTTGAAAAATAAATAGCTTCTATTTCAAAAGAACTAGATTTGGTTTTAAAAAAAAAAATCTTTGAAAAATGATTTAAACTCACATGTTTGCCATGCTTCACCACCTAGTATACCTATTACATGCTCCACTTCTTCTAACATTGAAATGATATAAATATATTAAAGAAGAGTGTTGATTATTTGGGCTCCACTTTGAGCAAATGTGCCATGAACCACACACGGTTGAAATTCATGTTTCACAAAAAACATGTTCCTCATATGCATGCACACCATACATGCATACACATGCTTCTCATGCCCACACACATGACACCATGTATGCTAATGTGTACACTTGTACACATTGTAGATGTAAGTGCCACCTTGCAAAATTTTGTTATGATAGACTAAATACTTCAAATTTTACAAACAAATTTGTTTGGGTTAGGAAAGGTGCTAACCCCCATGGACCCAATAGAGTATGGGTACCAAAATTTACTCCTATTTTACTTGATGTAGGTGTGGGCTCCCACTTGACGTGAGAGTCATTGATGCCTTGATGGTGGATACTTTTGTGCTTGATGGATACTACTTTGGATGCATCACTTTCAAGGAAGATTAGTGGGAGGACCACCATGGTTTGGAGATATAGAGATAAGCCCTAATGTTTTGGTAACTATCTCTAACTCCTTATTTGTTTACATGCTTGAGTTTTAGCATGTTATGTTTTAATGCTCATTATGCCTAATGCCACGTTAATTAGACTTATGACATACATGTATAGTAATTGAGATACACCCATGTTCATATGGATCCATATTTTGTATTCTCACTTTAGTTTAACTATTGTGTATATCCTAATCTAAAACATGTGCATTTTGCCTAATGATCATATTGGTTTATATTTATAATTTTTTTGCAATTCATGTTTTGATTACTTGTTTAGATGTAGTTTCATTAAAACTTGTGTTTACACTTGTACAACTAATGAGCAACAAATTGATTATTATGTGTTTGTATTTATTTGATCATTTGTACCTATTAGATATACTAGTATAGCCTAGTTTTGATGATTCTTATATTTTAACTTGTATTCCCTATTTTTCGTACATGTTTTTCATAGATATGTGTTTAGCTTCATTTATATGTCAATTTTGTCTAAAACTATTAGATATACATGTATACCCTTGAGTCACTTGCTTTTCATGCAAATTCTATTATGAACTCATTTGTGTTTGGGATATGTATGTATACTTTTAGTTTTAACTAAACATACATATACCTTGAAGCATATTTAGGGTCTGTTTGGTTGTCGTAATTGGCCGTAATTCGTAAGTTGTAATTGGTAAAGTCTTTTACAGTTGTAAATGAGTTACATGCATGTAAGCTTTATGGTGTTTGGTTGGTAATATAAAGTTGTAAGTGGAAAAGTGTATTGTGCTTTACGGTGTTTGGTTGTCGTAATGTGTAAGTCGTAAGTGAAAAAGTTGATCACAAAATTAACTATTTGGTGATTTAAAAAGTTTTAATATTGCAAATAAATATTAAAAATGCTAAATATTAAAAAAATTTAATATTAACATAAAAAATAATATAAATTTGCATGACCACAAAATTAACTGTAACTGGGCTGTAAGTGAGTGGTAATTGTGTTGTAAGTGAGGGGTAATTGGGTTGTGCAAGTCTTTTACGAATTACGGTCCAAACAAACGCCGTAGTTGTAACTGGGTTATAAATCATTTACGAATTACGGACTTTTACGCGAAACAAACGGCCCCTTAGTTTTGATGATTTTCATGTTTTCATTCATGTTTATTTCTTTCTTGAAGGATTTCATACTAGTTTGCAAGATTATCATAAAACTAGTTGCGTTATTCTTCATTTGGTAGATTTTTCAATTATGTTAAAATTATTTTCATATACTATTTTGAAAACTCCTACCTTCAAAGGGCGGATGGATAGGCGACCATGCCTTGTATACCAAATTGAAAATCTTTTTAATATGTGCATGAAAAGGGAGGTAGTATGAGTTATACACTTGATCCTCATTATATCTTCAATTGATATCACAATTGATATTTTCATATTTGTATACTCATATGTGTTTTTCTATATATGTATGCTTCAAACTTCAAATAGTATTAATTTCGATTGGTATTTACATTTTCATACATATATATGTGACTTGATTGCGCTTACAATATCTTTACATCTTAAAGCACAATTATGTTTATGTTAAGCTTGATTTGTCCTTAAATGTCAATTATTTTTCAATTGGTATCTTATACAAGCCTATGCATTATTTTTGTTGGTATTTCATAAAGGCGGAGGAAATTCATGTGTTATCTTTCAATCGATTTTTATTTTCCATTGGTATCTTACTCCCATTCTTTATGATAAAAAATACTTTGTATTGGTACATGCTAACATTTTCAATATTGGTATCAATAATCATAATTAGTATTATTCTCAATTTGGTATCTTTATTGAAAAAAATTGTATTTATCCAAAAATTTGGTTCTAACTTACAATTGGTATCAATAAATTTGGTTTTTTCTGTCAATTGGTACCAAAATTTAAAATATATATATTACAATTGGTATCAAAAACATACAATGTTTCATTTTCTATTGGTATAAAAATTTTACAAGATATTTTCATTGGTATCTTTTGGTATCTTAAAATTTTTTGTTTATTTTCAATTGGTATCATAAATTGATATCATAATATTTTGATTGGTATATTTTTCAATTGGTATCATAATATTTTGATATGTATTGCTTACACAAGGGAAGCTTCACATCTTCTCTATATATAGATTCATATTGAGTGTATTTCATATTGAAGTGATTAACCTCTCTTTGGTATGTAGTACACGTGTGTAGTAGGAGCTTTACATCTCTTTTTATATATTATATATTATGCGCTATGTGATTAGGGTTTAGTCATCTCTTTTTCATGTAATGCATGTATGCTGGGGGACGTCTCTCCTCTTCATGAATATATATCACATATATAACTTTATTGTTTGATTTGACAAAAAGGAGAAAAAAATTTTTAAATTTATTTATGCCCATTTGTTGATGATTTGACAAAAAAGGGGGAGAGAAATTTTGGAGTTTTATATATGCATGATTATTTTATTTCCTTGTTTTATACAAAAAGGGGAAGAAGAATTTTGAGTCTTTATATATGCATGTTTATTTGTTTATTTTTCAATTGGTATCAGCATATATGTTTTGTTTGTGCAAAAAGGGGAGAAGTATTCTTCATTTATGCATTATGTGTTACTTTGTTTATGCATTCCTTGAATATCCTTATTATTTATTGCTATGCATAAGTTAAGGGGGAGCTTCTATGAAGCTTAACTTTAATCCATGCATATATAACTCCATGAGTTTTGTCATCATCAAAAAGGGGGAGATTGTGGGCCCAGAGGTCCATCACTCTAGTTTTGATGATGATTAACTCATGTAGTTATAGTCTACTAATAATCTTGTGATATTTAAATTCAGATATTTGATCAAGATTTTAGTAGGTAATTAGCTTCAACAAAGGAGTTTTGGAGATTTCACATGTAGATTCAATAGCTCGAGCGTCAAGATCGCATCTAGCACTCGGTTGGAGTCAAGCTCGTTGGATCGCGTTTGGATCGAGTCAGGTTGGAGACAAGAAGACTTCAGTTTGTGTCTAGTTTAGCTGTTTAGATCTTGTGTAAAGGTAGATAGTATTGATATGCTCAAGTTCACATACACACACAAGTTTAAAGTTATGGGTTTTAGTTTTTCGGTTTAACCGATTTTGATTTCATATCAAAAACATAGATGTATATCTTATATATATATTGGATTCTATCCATATACAATATGCTTTAAAGTTGTTTCAATATCATATTTTTGTATCCATATGAGTTTTGAAAAAATTGGATTTCCATCTCAAAGTTTAGTTTTTGGAAAATACGATTTTTGTGTTTAAGGCAAACTTCAATATCACAAAAATCGTTCAAATAGTTTATAATATGCGTTGAATTTTAGTCACACATATTTGTATTTCAAAGATCTTAAAAGAACTTATTTTTGTGAAATTTATATAATTTTATGGGATTTAATTGAAGTAAAAACGACCAAGTTTTTAATCCCCAAATGTTGGAACTGGCCTTCTGCCAGTCGACCAGACGGTCGACCGAGGCAGAAGTCGGTCGACCGGTCCGGTTGACCGATGTGCACAAACGTGTACAGGCCGTTTAGGCTGGAGGGTCGATCGACCGACCCGGTCGACCACCAGAGAGCATCTGCTATCTGTATCCAGGCCTCGGTCGATTGGGCGGTCGACTGGTGGCTCAACGGTCATAAATGACTATTGGCCAATCAACCAGTCGGTCGACCGGAAGGGCGATTTTGTCCTTGCCAGACTGCCAATGGGCAGATTTTTGAGAGGGTATAAATACCCATCCCTTTGGGTTGTTTTGATTAATAATTTTAAGAGCAAATTTTCACATCTTCTTAAGTGTTTTAGCAACAAGTTTTCAAGAGTTTTTAGGCTTAAAGATTTTATCTTTATTCATTTTAAAGGGTTGGAAAATTCAAAGAAAAAATAGTCTTTAGGAATTGATTTTGATCTTTATTTATATTTCTATCTAGAGTTTTTCCCAGGAGGTTTTCTTTGTGGTTTGATTTTCAAACTCTTTATTTTCTCACACTTGAGCTATCATATCTATCCTATATATAGGATCATTGTTTTTATGAGAAAATTGGTTTGTAGTTTGTTGAGACCACCAAGAGTTGTAACCTTCCTTGTATTTGTTGTTATACCTCTTGTGTAGAGGTGATTGTGGAGATTGTGTTTGGATTGGTTGGTATCCCTCTAAGAGTAGAGGAGATTGTGGTTGGAGTGTTGGCTAAGTGCCTTATCCCTCAAGTGTGAGGTGATTGTTGTTTGGCTAAGTGCCTATCCCTCTAAGTGTAGAGGTGATTGTTGTTGTGCCTTACCTCTTGTGTAGAGGTTGTTATTTGAGAGAGGACTTGTGTACTCCTAGTTGTATTTGCCAAATTCTCAGTGGAAGTTCCCTGTGTGGGAAGTCCTGTGTGGACGCATTAGTGAAAATCCTTCTATGTGAAGGTGGCACGTAGAGCTTGGTGCGCGAACCTCGAAACATATCTTTGTGTTTGCATTTGATCCACTATCTCTAACTCTCTCTCTCTCTTTCTCTCTCTCTCTTATATCTTGCATTGATTCATATTCTTTATATCATTTATATGCTTGGTATTGATTGTGTGTGCCTATACTTGTGTTTAACCAAGAGAGCTTCAAATAGCACCTTAACTCTTATTTAGAGGAATTTAGAGGAGATAGTTCAGAGCCCTTCACTGGGAATTCGGTTAAACTCTTTGGTTACACTAAGGTGTTGCAATTTAGTTTTAATTCCGCATTATTTGTCATTAGATTAGTCGTGTACCTATTCACCTCCCCTCTAGGTGTACTTACAAGAAGGTCATTAGAGCTCTCCCCAAAGCTTGGGAAGTCAAGGCGACAACCCTTAAGGAGCTCAACGATAGAGATGAGATGGACTTCTCCGGCTTCATTGGAAATGTCAAAACCCACGAGATGAAAATGAAGGTGAGAGAAGAAAGGGAGTCTCTAAAGAAGAAAGCGATTGATTTCAAAGCTACTTCCTCCACCATCGTCGAAGAAGATTCATCCGAAGATGGAAATGAAAATTTTGCGATGCTCATTAGAAGAGTGGGCAAAATGTTTTATAAGAAGGAAAGACAAAGCAACTTCCGAAGAGAAAGACAACAAGGAAGATTTGAAAAGAAGAAGGAGGAGATGGGCCCTTGCTTTCATTGCAAGAAGATGGGCCATCTAATTGCAGATTTCACCTCACTTCAAGCCACTACCTCCAAGAACGTGCATAAGAAGAAGAAGGTGATGGTAGCCACTTGGGATGATTCGGAAATGGATTCCGAAGAGGAGATTGATGTCGCGCACGTTTGCTTCATGGTAAACGAAGAGGAGACTTCCATGGTAAATCTTGAAACCTCTCTAGAAGATGATAATTTAAGCATAGATGAACTTGCACAATTTTTTGAAGAATTACAAAATAGATATGAAATTTCTCTTACACAAAATAAAAAATTGAAAAAAGAAAATGACTTTTTAAAGAATAAGTTAGAAATTATTTTTAAAAAGAAAAATGACTTATCTATTTCTTTGAGAAAACATAAAAGAATTTTGATAAATATAAACTTGTTTGTAAGGGCAAAAGGCCTAATATTGCTTTTAACAAAAATGAATTTTTGGATATCCAAAAACCTATTGATGTTTTGAATACCACTTTGAAAAAGTGTGCATTTGATTGAACAAATTTAATTCTATGTTTCCAAAAGGAAAAATCCAAAGGAAATATACATCTCATTCATCTCACACACACCATGAAAAATATGCATAACATGCACATATAGATCAATTTAAGCATGCTTTCATATATGGCAAAGTGTACACATGTGCACATTGCGATCGCAAAGGCCATTTAGCAAAATTTTATTATGCTAATTAAACATGTTAAATAAAATGTTTGGGTTCAAGAAAGTAATAACCCTATAGGACCCAAAAAAATTTGGGTACCAAAGAATACACCCAACTTGATTGATGTAAGTGTGTCATCCTCCTCCAAGATATAAGGGGAGATGGTGCCTTGGTGGTAGATGCATCGAAGCTCAAAGGATCAACCGTCATATTCTATCGCTATCAAGAAGCACCTATTTTAAGATTGCCTATGGTTTAGTAACTTCTCCATTTGAAAATTTCAATTCTAGCTAGATCAATATATGCATAGGAATAGCTAGCTTTTCATGTTTGTTAATAAGCTTCTTTAGTTGTGTATACATAATTTTTTTTTTTGGGTTGGTTATTTGGCTTGCTTATACATAAGCTAGTTCCTTGACATTACTTTTGCTCTATATGCTAGCCCATAAATTACTTGCCCATGTTTATAGTGTTTACCCATACTTACTTGTTTGATAGATATCTTTGCATGTATGTGTACATAGGTTAATTTATTTGCTCAAATACATGTATATATATTTTGTTTGTATATCTATCTTGTGGTCGGGTATCATATTTAAACCATATTTAAGTAATAAATCAAGATAGTAATTGTGCGCCTCAACTTTTATCTAGAGGAATGACGAGGAGAAGTTCAGAACACGTTAAGGATATTCAGCTTCAATATCTTGTTTTTTAATTGCCTAATTTATGATTTAATTGTTGAAAAATATATATTTACTTTAATGAAATAAATGTTTTGGTATCATTTTCTTGTGTTTGTCATGCCTATAAGATTTTTGGTATTATTTCTCTATTTTATGTATAAAAATATCCAAGTTAAAAATTTTTTCAAAAGCCCTTAACTTATACTTTTCAAAACTGATTTTTGGGTAGTCCCGGTCGACCGAGTTGACTTGGAATAGGTTCGGTCGACCGGGCGGTCGACCGAGGGAACCTGAAACAAAAAAATTGGCCTAAGCCGGTCGACCGGCCGGTCGACCGACTGAAACCGAGGTGCTCTCTATTCGACCCCAGTCGACCGGGCGATCGACCGAGTGTCGAGTCTGCTGAGTTTTTACCCTTTTTAAAACCCTAAAATCCCAACTCTCTCTAACTTTTCTCTTCTCCACTGACTCCCTCTTCTTCTCCTCCCTAATCGTTTCCTCTCATCTCTCCCAAACCCTATTCAAACTCAAATTAATCCCTAAAATTTGTTGGATCTCATCTCAAATCTTCAGATTTGTTTGATTTCAAAGAGAAATTTTGGTCTCTTCAGGGTATAATCCCTAAATCTCCTAAATCTTCTTTATTTCATAATTTTTCTTGAAACCTATCTAAAATTCATGTAAAAATCTTGTTTATCATCTTCCTTTCTTTACCATGTCAAAGAAGCTTAGATCTGAGAAGGGTAAATAACCCGAATCCTCATTAAACTCCTTTGTTTCTCAGAATGCATCTCATAGATTTTCTTTTATCCATAATAAAAATATAATTTCTGGTAGAACTATAGTGCTTGCTGATTTTGAACACTTAAATCTTGCAAATATTTTGAACACAAGCTCTCTAGAATGCCTAGTCACCATCAAGGAAACGGTCTACCTTGAGCTTGTGCATTATTTCTACTCTAATTGACTTTTCAAAACAATCATATCAGATCTAGGGTTCTGAGCAAGGACATTAACATTTTTTAAGATAGATTTGCTAATCTGCTACATCTCTTCTGTGAGGGTGTAAATATATATAATGTTAATATACATGATTTTGAATATCCTGATGGTGAATCTTCCCTCACCGCATCTCTCTTGCTTCATGATAATGATAACCGGACCTTTGTTAGGAACGAGGAGGTGAAGTATTAAACGGTCACCGCCCAAGTCCTATCTAAGATAGTATTCTACAATCTCCTGCCAAAATCAAGAGAATATAGTCATGCTTGGGGTTCTACTCCCCTCTTAATCTATTGCCTTCTAAAAGGTAATAGAGTTAACATTCCTAAGCTCATCATCGACTTCATGGTTTCTGAGCACCTCCTGATCCCAAACCGGCACTTCCCATTTGGGATGCTCATTACCCGACTCCTTAAACAATTAAAATTTGATATGCCTATTGAACGATCCATCGAACCGTCTGTTGACATTAACAATACTCTCCTAAAGAGGACGCGTACTAAGAAGCGTGCTCCTGTTCCTCAGCCCCCTCCTATCATTCCTGTTGTTGCATCCGGATCCTCTTCAGCCTCCTCAGCTTCTGTTGACCCATATACAGCTCTCTCTGCTCTGCTTTGTGAACATGATCTAAAGATGACTACAAATTTGAAAGGATTGAGCATAGAGTTCAGAATGACCTACAATATATCTGCTCATCCATTCTCTACCTTCAGACGTGCGTCGACTAGAGCTATAGTAGAAATGCTTGGCCTGTTCCTCTTCCAAGAGGTCACACACATCTTCTTCCTGCATCAGGTCCTCCATTTGACCCCTGGGTACCTCCTCCAACTCCTTCCGAGGCACCGCTCCTCCTGAAGATCCAGACTTTCAGGAAAAGTGGCCCCTTTTGTGTTGATGACAAAAAAGGGGGAGAAAGGTTTTGGAGTTATCTGGGAGTTTTTATGTTGTTATTTATATACTCTTTACATGTATTTGGTGTTTTGGACATATGTTTTTATATAGTAGTACTTATTTTGTGGCATGGAACTTGTTTTGAGGTTGGCATGAATATTCATATGGACAAATTTTTTTTATGATATCACTGTTGTGTTTATGAAGTTATGTTCTCTTTTTATGTTTGATATTTAATGCATATCTTTTATGTGTGGTATGTGGTGTATTTGTGTTCTTGAGTATCCTTTGTAAACCAAACCATTTGATTTGGAGGTTGGAGGTTATTGGTTGGTTGGAGAAAACTGTTTGTGCATACACTTTTGTAATTCTATATTCTTGGTATGCATAGATGGTTTGCATAGAGCTTATTTGATATATCTTATTCATATGCTATTTTTGATGCATCTTACTTATATGTCACATTTTGTTATATGCATGTGTTTAAGGGGAGCTTCACTTGAAGTCTCTTCCCAAATTATTTGTGATAACTCCAAGTGTTTTGTCATCATCAAAAAGGGGAGATTGTTGGCCTAAAGACCATTTGTCCTAGTTTTAATGATAACAAAATATATGTAGTTATGTCTCTAATAATTTTATTTAAATAAGTTTCAGGTTAATACCATGTTGCATCGTGGCTTCACCATAAGACTCACACCTTTTGAAGTCATGAAAGATGTCGATCCCAGAGCCTAAGCACATAGAAGAGCTCAAGGATCAAGTTTGCAAGAAAAGGCTATACAAGATTTGTATTTTTTCTTTTTTGCTTTTTAGATAGAACTTATAGTCGTTTGTTAAAACTAAGATGATATAGGCTGATAGCTCTTTTGGGATTGACACACACATATCTTTCATATTCCTACAGTGTTTTAAAAAGAGTTCAAAACTATTCTCTTTGTCGTTTTCAAAATCGAGTTTCGAAAAAATCGTTTTTCGATTTAGAAAAGTGTTTCTACAAAATATAGTTTAACTTTGTTTTGTGTTGATCTATGATCACACACTGGTTTTATCAAGTCCCTAGAACTCTATTTTGTGTTTAAGATCAAAGTATATTTTTGTCGGAAAAAGATTAGTTTCAAAAAGATCTTTAAAACAAGTTTTTCCCAAGGTCAGCCGACCGACCGGTCGACCGTAGACAGACTAGAATTGCTCTGTCGGTCAACCGAGCGGTCGACCGACATGCACCAAGTGCATTGTGTGCACTTCGGTCGACCGTGCGGTCGACCGACTACAAGTGCTTTGCTCTCGGTTGGGCCTGATCGACCGACCCGATCGACCGACAGAGAGCTTTGCTCTCTGGTTGGGAAAAACAGTCGACCGACCAGTCAACCGCTATCCCCAACAATTGGAAATCCGCCCGTTGGCGGTCGACCGGCCGGTCGATCGACAAAAGGATTTCCTTCTAATTTTTCCCCAACGGCTATTTTTTTGTTTGTCTTTTTCTGGGTCTTTTCCCAACGACTCTTTTGGATTTTCCCCTCATGTTTTCATCCCCTATAAATAGTGCGATTGTAGAAAAACTCATGAACAAGTTTGAACAAGCTTTTACAAGTTTACAATAAGATTTAATCAAGTTTTAGTCTTTTTCTTAAAAGATTTTCTTTTGAGCGAAAATTTCACATTCTTCATTTTTTAGCTTGAGCCTTCCCTCTATATCTTTACAAGCTATTTTCACTAAACAATATCAAACAGTTTCACCTTCTCATCTTGGTTATAGGATTGTGCTTGTGAGCCTTTTGTGATCAAGTGAAGATCACTGATTTCCTTCTATTGTGAAGTTGTAGAGGTTGCGGCCTCAAGTGAGCTAGTGAGCTCCGTTGTTGGTCTTGCGGTACCACGAGAGAGGACTTGTGAGTCCATTGAGTTCTAGTGAGAACTTGTAACGTTGACAATCTAGTAAGATCGGTCATAGTGAAAATCCTTCATAGTGTTGAAAGCGAGAATGTATAGTAGTGGCTCGAACCTCGGAACATATCATCGTACTTGCGATTGCTTACTCTTTCTCTCTTCACTCTACTCTCTCTTTATTTACTTGCACACTTATCTTGTTTACTTATTTGTAAGTATTTCTTATGTTGTGATTGGTATTTGCTAGGTTGCTAGCAAGTAAATTTTAATTCAGCAGTATTTGCCATTTAGTGTATCCATCACCTATTCACCCCCCTCTAGGTGATTTACATAATATGCAGCTGTCCTGTGAGATGGGGCACAGGATGGTTGCATTAGTTACGGTAATAAAACATGCTAGACATATACACTTCCATCACATCCTACATTGTCTTCAGTACCTAACATATATTTTCATGATACTGATACTTGAGACTCATGTGACATGCATTATCTTGATTACTTGATGTTCCTGAACCTACCTTGTTATTTTATCTTATGATCTCGTGTTCTTGTGATCTTGTGATTATACTACACAAAAGTTACTCGTCTAGGACATTTCGTGTTCATTATACACATGTCACACCATGCATGCACAGTCTTATTGTACATGATCTATGATCTCGATTATTCCTATTATTAGTATTACTTTCGATTCTCAATACTGCCAATTATATTGTTCTTACTATTTCAATACCCTACTTGTGCTATTACTACATTTTTTATATTCTTCTTTTACTGTCTCTTCGTGTACTCTTGCTGGTCCGCTTCTGACGGACCTTTATTATTATTCAGTATTCAGGTCAGATAGCCGGTATAGAGGGCTATCGTAGAACATTTTGGTTTACTTGTTCTCCAGTGAGTTCAGTTTCTTTTTCTTGATTTGTCATATTCATATATGGTGAATGATATGCTTATGTTTCAGTATTTTAGATATGTGCTTTATCCCTGCGCTTAGTTGTATATACATATATGTGTGCTATCCTGCTCGTTGTTGACAGCCTAAGGTACTCATGAAAGAGATTTTCACTCTTCGTGAATATCTGCTGGCCTTCGTCACGTCCCTGTACTCCATATTTTGGGAAGCGAGGCGTGATAAAATGCATGAAAAAGAAGAAAGGGAAGAAAAATGTTACCTCAAGGTGGTGGTTCCGATGGTGGTTAGATTGGGCCAAGCGTTGCTACCCAATCAAGATAATGTGGTAGTTCACGGAACCCATCGTTATTGACCTCTTTTCTATTTACATAATTACACTCTCCAATATGAATAGGATTATGCAAGATCCTATCCTGAAAATTATTCCCTTTACATGACCATTCTTGAAAAATCATCACAGAGTCATTATGGTCTATACCTATGTCCAACAAAAGAATGTGACTTTGTGGAATGGTTAGCTTGAGTTCAAGAGTGATAAGTTCAGCCATTACTAACTCGAAAAAATCAACTTTGGGTTCGAGAGTTGGTTTTAGTTCAAGAGTTGAGTCCAATCAAAGATTCAATTTCATATTCTTTTTTCCATCAATGAAATGTGACTATCCAAAAGAGGTGGTTCAATCTCAAAATCTATGGATACAACAATCAATGTTGGCTCAGAAAATGGGTCCAACTTGGGTAAGGATACCAAAGTCAATATAGATTCAAAAATTAGAATCGAATCACAAAGTTGTCGGTCGGGGTCACATTCATGTTCAAGTTCAATTCATTGAAATAAAAACTTGCCAATTTGTCAATGGGTTGATATTGGTCAAGTTTAAAGTTTTATGATGAAATTGAATCTTGGTCAAAGTCTCCAAGACACCATGATTCTTCATTCCTATCAATATGGCTAGGGCAATCAAGAATGGTCGAAAATGATCATGTAGAGTTTTCTCATTCCTATCTTTCACTATGTTGATCAAACAATTCATTTGTGCTTTTAGCCTATTGAGAGATTAGGAAAAATATTTTTCAGACTGAATTAAGTTTTTCATACTCTTATCTAAATTCATAGGTTCTTCTTCTTGTTATTGGACTTAGAAAATGGAGTAAGGATCTTGGATTGGAAGTTTTGTGAAAATTATGAGTCCATCATTTTCAGCTTTTGTTCTTGGGACTCTATCACAGCTTCTATACTCTTAGTCACCTCAGGTTTTTCTTCTATGGGTTGATCATGACTAAGAAAATTTAAAGCTGAATGTTGGAATAGTGGTTGACAATATAACTCAGGAGAATTGTATCCCCATTGCCTCTGTAAAGAGTAGTGATGATTGTTCCAGTCTTATTCATAATATTAGGACTGAGGCACGTATTGATTCAGATAAGATCAATTGGTATACTTGGTTGGTTAAAGCTATGATATGCCAAGTTGGTAATATCCGAGTCAAAAGAGGTCGAAGTAAAGTATGGATCATTATTTGCAGAGGAATAATTATAATTGTATCCATATCACAAAGATATCGAAAACAAAAACAAGCAAGCAAACAAACAAACAAATAAAGAAAAATCAAGCTTAAGTTAGGGTAGACCTTAGATCTAGACGACTCCTAACTGGTTAGACTATCCACAGGGGGTATATTGCAGAATCTGATCATAACTTAATCAGTCAGGTAGGGGAAAGACCAGTGGGAGGTATTCGTGCCTAAACAATGGGCCTAATTATGCCCAACCACCAACATTCGAGATTTCGCCTCTTAATCTCCAACTTTTGACACTGATTTGACAAGAGTCAAATTCTAATCAATTTTTCCCTCAGATCAGTCTCCTATTGAGTCTGAGATGTCTCTAGGGCCAACGTCTACTTAATTTTAAGTTAAACTTGAGTTAGTGAGTGAGAAGATTATTTGCGGGCTAAGAGAGGGTAACGACTTTCCCACCTTATCTTATTTATAGGACAAGCCCTTAATTCAATTTAGTGCAGTGTACAAGTATATAGAAAAAGTAATAGTCAAATAATATTTCTTACAAGAATGAACCTTATACTAAATGTTATGCACACATATCTTGGCTCCAGCACTCTTCACAGTAAATAAAAAATGTAACAAAATAGACACATGCCTAAATGTAAAGTCTAAACCATTTTTAACATTTATAATCAATCTTTTACTATTACAGTATGTGCAGAGTATATTAAATGAGAAACTAAATCATTGAAGTTCAACCACCCTGCAAAAAGCTAGGTGTGTAGTCCTCTCAGATTGTCGCGTTTGCACGATAATATTGAGGTCTTCTAGGCTCTGCTTTCTAGAGCAGAGTTCAGAAACACTTATATGTCCATTGTAGCTCTTATTTTCTTGATATCAATCACTGCACACCAAGAACAAAGAAGAAAGTTAATTAATAAAGTAAACAAAAAGAGAGTTACTTACCTCCCCTCCCCAGCAACAGTGCCAAAATTTGATTGAGTTTCTACCTGCACAAAGTTTAGATTTTAAGAATAGAATATGCAAGGTGCTTAATACTACCGCGATAGCAAGTGGCTATAACGGTCATGATCCACAAGGAGAGACTAGCGATGGAAGCTTTTAGTAAATTCTCTTTTAGTTCACTAAAGATAGTTAAAAGTTCTTCTTTTGTTCTTGAAAAGGGAAAAAAGTTATTGTTAAGTTAAGAAGAAAGTGATAGATTGAGAAAGTGGAGAAAATAGAAAATGAATTTATGCAAAGAAAGTGAAAAAGTGAATAGAGTTGAGAGTTGATGGTGATCTAAACTAAAGATTAAAAGAAAGAAGAAAAAACACTAAAAGTACTTACTTACCTCTTCGGCGCTTGCTTACCTTTGATCTGTATCGACGATATACCTTGGCTTGAAGGTGATCGAAGTATTACATATAGGACCTTCCTCATTCCCATTCTAAACTACGAAATGAAGGTGCAAGCTACACTAACATAGAAATGGCTATCCATCACCAAGCCATCAACGACACTTGCAAGGGCAAGGCAAATTCGAGGCTATCAAAGTTATTTGGATTTACAAACACAGAAGAAGGAAGCAAACAAAAACAAGGGTAAAAAAGAAAAGAAAACTTTGATTCGATTCAAATAACAATGAAAGAAAAGACTTATTTACACCAATGTCACCCTCAGTACAAGCTTCGCTTTCATTCCTCCATGAAACTCTCCTCTCCTCTCAGTTACATAAATAAAATAAAAATATATAAAAAAACTAAAAATCCTAAGTTACAGACTATAGATCGCCCATCCTACACTCTCTACTCAATTAGTCCCAGTGGCCTTAGAATTTGTAGGTATTTATAGAGAAAACACAATGGGGGATAGCGTCTGAAGATAGGGGAGCAAATGCTCCCCATATCTCAAGTAAAATGCGGTGAAAACGCGTCATTTGTGGCGTTTTTGTAGCACTTTTGGGGCCATATGGCCAGATTCGGGGATGCAGGTCCCTGGTTTGATGTTTCATCCATTTATCCAATTGGTTTCGCGATTTGGTTTCTGGATTTGACGAAACTTCCTTTGATCTTCAGCTTTAATCAACTTGATTGTAAAGATCTGACTTAACTAATTTTTCAACTGGTTTTATCTTTTTTGATTTGCTCTGATTTGCCCTGATTTTCCCTTATCCTTGACTGAATTAATTCTGAATTAAATCAGAATTTAGATGGGCTTTGGCTTTTCTCTTCCTTCTCCCTTGGTAAAGGCCCTACAAATAATTAGAAAAAAGATAATTAAATAAAAGAGTTTATTATATAATAAATATGGGAATTGATGATAAATATGTAATATTAGTGACCGATCACCTAAGTTAGGGTAGACCTTAGACCTAAATGACTCCTAACTTGTTAGATTATCCATGGGGGGTATATTGCAGAATCTGACCATAAGTTAATCGGCCAGGTAGGGGCAAGATCAGTGGAAGGTATCCGTGCCTAAGCAATGGGCTTAATTATGCCGAACCACTATTCTTCGAGGTTTCACCTCTCAATCCCCAACCTTTGACTCCATTTTAGCAAGAGTCAAATTCTAACAACTTTCCTCTTAGATCAGTCTCCTATTAAGTCCGAGATGTCCCTATGGCCAATGATTGATATACAATTTTGCATATTTTACCACATCATTTCCATGCATATTGCAAATAAAAATATGATTTTTAATGTTCTTCTCTTTATTTTTGCAGGTCCACATCTGAAATGAGAAAAGGCCCAAAATCTCTTTAATTCGCAAGAATTAAAGGAAATTAATTCAAAGCCCAAAAGAGAGCCCAAGTTTGAATCCAGAATCAGGAGAGATCCACACGCCAACTCAAACTTCCAGAAGATCCACGTGGATAACAAACTGTAACAAACTCGCAACAGAAAATCTGGCCTCAACGGCCTTGATCTTGCCGCAATTTCTAGAAGTTTGCCGCAAATCTGCGGCAGTTACAGGTCTGTTAGGGCCGAGATTTTCTCCAACAACCCGGGCTCTAGATCCTTCTCTCTGAGGCCTATAAATACAGCACTAGGGCCTGCACGAGCGGAACAGAGGGTAGTAGAGGAGAAGAGAGGAGAGATTAGAGATTAGATGCTTGTATTTTGTAGGATTTCTCTCTAGGATTTTGTAGTGCTCTAGATTTTCTTCCTCCCTAGAAATTCTGTAAAGAGAGAGTTTGTAAGAGAGAGAAAGCTTGTGTATACCAAGGTGTGACAACTTGTGAAGCAAGGATTGATCCATTCTCTTCTCTCTTCTCTTGCATTTTCTAGTTTACTTGCTTTCTTTAATTCTAGCTTTACTTTACTTGCACTTTAATTCATGCTTTGCTTTTCTTTTATTATGGCTAGTAGCTAACTTTTCTAACATGAACTAGCTAACCACTAACCTTGCTAACTACTAACTCATGGGTGATTGCTATCTTTAATCTTGCAAGTTGTATGGTCTTTTCTTCTCCGATGGGTTACTTTCATTGCTTGGCAAGTTCTTGTTGTAATTCCATATGATTCATGTGTGCCTCATTTAGAGCCTTGTCTTTAGAACAAGTGCCTTGATGGAACATGGAGATGGATCACCAAACATATGCTATTTGTTGTACAACTTCTTTACTTCAATTAATGAATGTTGTATCTTCTTCCTTAGCATCCCTTGAGTGTCGCTCTTTTGATTCCATTATTGAAAGTCTATCTTGTAGGCCAATGACATCTATGAGTCTACAAGACAAGTCCAAGAGTGATCACCCGTCATCCAAGTGGGAAAGTAATTAGAACAACACGCAAGACAAATCTTTGCCGATGAATCAACAAGAGGCACGCATTCACCATCACGGAGTTTAGTAAGTTTTTAGCAAGGTAGTAAGGTTAGCTAGTCATGGTTTTCTCCATCTTCAATTCTTTTACAAGTTTTCTTTTCTTTTTAGTGTTAATCAAAAAGCCAACCTTGTTTTGATTTCTTTTCATTTTCCATCATGAACATATCCACCGATTCTTGCATTTCTTTTTCCATGTTTTATTCATTCTTTTAAGACAAAGAAGAATCTTCGTTTTCTTTCTTCACTACGAACCGTAAAGCTTCCATCACAAGCTCTCCCTGAGAATCGACTCGGTATAGCCCATGCTATAACGGAGACTGGAAAGGATATATTAATCATTTGAAATACATTTGTGGACTGATCAAAGCACTTGAGGTTGACTCTAAACCTTCCCTCTTTTACATAATATCTGTGCAAATACTTCACATAAAATCACACTACCTTTTCCTAATCAAATTTTTGGCGCCGTTGCCGGGGAGAGCAACGGTTTTTGTTTTAAAGTGAGAAATTAAACGAATCTTCTTCTCTGTTGCAGGTTACAGGTGAAGAAAATAGGAAAATTTGCATTGCAGAAACATATAAGTGGCTCTGGGCCTCTGCTCTCGAAAGCAGAGACCAGTTGCCCTCTGAATTGCCGCAGAATCTGGGCAAAAGCCGCAGTTCTGCGGCAAGGAGGAGAGGACTACTGATAATTTTTCTACAGGGTCTCTGGCTCTATAAAATACAGCTGCTGCAATACTTAATTTCTAGTATGCTTCACCATACTCCTGCTAATAATCAACAGTAAAAAAATTGGTTGCAAAGTTAAAAATTGATTAGACATTTGCATTCTAGGCACGTGTCTTTTCAATATATTTACTTTTACTGTTGAAGAGTGCTGGAGGCAAGGTACGTGCGCATTGCATATTGAATAGGACTCACTCCTTGTTTGATTTTTATAGCTTAGAGTGAACCTTGTTTGTTTAATCGTACACTTGCACAAAATTGACTTTAAGGGCATACCCAGTAAATAAGATAAGGTGGGGGATTTCATCACCCTTTCCTTAGCCCAAAAACCATTATCCCAGCACTCACTAACCCAAGCCTAATTTAATAAAAAAAGTAGACGTTGGCCCTAGGGACATCTCGGACTCATTTAGGAGATTATCCTAAAGGGAAAAAGTGTTGGAAATTGACTCTTATAAAATCAGTGTCTAGGAAAGGGATTGAGGGCCGAAAGCCCGAAGGTTGGTGGTTATTTAATTAAGGAACGTCTCTGACGGAAAACCTCCCAACAACCTTGCCCTGACCTGGCTGATTAGCTTGTGGTCAAAGTCTACACTAAACCTCCCGTGGACGGTCAAATCAGTTAGGAGTCATCTCGGTCATAGGTCTACCCTAACTTAGGTTAGAATTTTTTTCTTTTTTTCTGTTTGTTTAATTGTTTGTTTCTTTTTGTTTGTATTTCATTGTGTGATATGGCTTATAATAACAATTTTTTCAACTTCAATAATAATCCATATTACACACCGACTTCATTTTCGAATATTACCAACCCGGCATACCATAACTTTGACCAACCTAGTGTGCCGGATTGGTCTTATCCGAATCAATATGACCCATACCCCCCATCTAATAACTATAATTTCCATAATAATTTCAACTCTTCACTGAGTCAGTGGGGATTCACTTACCCCGAGTATAATTTCCAACCACCTTGTCCTCCTTCTCTACCCAGTCCACAATATTTTCAAGATACATACTCAATTCCACCAATCCAAAATAAAGCACCATCAATTTTGGAAATGAGTATGCGTGAGTCCAAACACAAATCCCAAAATCTGATGGACTCACAATTTCACTATCACTTCAAAGACAACACTTCATCTTTTCATCAAACAATGAATTCATCAATTATGGAAAGATGCTTGAAGCCATGACTCATGCTCAAAATGCTAGAAATCGTGACATAGATATGATGGTCGAATCTCTACGTTCTCACCGTTTGACCAGATCTGGTGTCACTAGCCACTCTGTTAAAGCCGATGAGTCATGTAGTTTTGGAAATCAAGATTCTGTTTCAGCTCGCTCATCTAAACTTGCCCAAACTTCAAATCCCATTGACATTTTGGCAAGTTTTCCTTTTCCTGAAATAGAACTTGACAATGAATATGATCTTGAACCCCAACTTAGTAATTCAATTCTTTTTCCTGATTCAATAATGACTCCGGTATCTTTACCTGACTTCAATCTTTTCCTGGAGTCGACATTGGATCCTGCCCCAATTCATAATGAAGTTGAATCACCCATCTTTGAGGATCATATTGAACTTGACCAATTATACATTTCTGAAGATACTATTGACAAATTGGCAAGTTTTTCATTTTTTGATATTGAACTCAATGAGATATGTGACCTAGATTCTCACAATCTCTTTACTTCTGAAGACCTATTCGCTGACAACATCATGTGCCTGGATAAGTCAACTCAGGGTCAGTTAACTGATTGCACATTTCCGGATGTTGACCTTAGTTTTGAAGAATTGTATGGCGATGAGCTAGAATTCCTTCATATTGGAAGTAAAGAGATATCACCCATATTAGGTCGCATTCCATTGTTGGAAAATACATGTGGACTAGAGTTTCAACTTCTTGACTTGGACCCAATTCATGAACTCATTTCGACTCCTGAACCTTTACTTGACTTAAGTCACCTTCCTGAGTCGGTATTAGTTCCTGTCCTTCCTGAATCCAAGTCAACCGTTCTATCATTTCATACTCCATTCTGGGACAAGGTGGTTGACAAATTTGACTCCGAAATTAGTTATGAAAAATGGAAATTAGATGGGTCAAATACTTAATAAAGATCCTTCATGGATTTATCTTTTTAGTGGGTTGTATTCATGATATTTCTGGTGGGTTCCTCCGGACTCCACGTAAGACTGATTGGGTCACATTTCGTGGACCAATCAGACCGCCACCGGAACCACCACCTTGAGGTAATTTTTTCCTTCCCTCTCTATTTGTTTCATGCATACATATTGTTGGCCCAAAGGCCATTATCCCAGTTATTTTGATGATAACAAAACATATTTAGTTATGTATTTAATAATTTTGTTTAAAAGGATTTCAGGTTCAAGAACAGATTTTTGACGGCTCCGCTAAAAGACTCACAAGTTTGGACGCCGCAAAAATGAAGATTCCCAAGCTATGCACAACTAGGATGCTTCGGGATCAAGATGATGATGTGAAGATCAAGACAAGATCAAGAAGACAAAGAAAACAAGATTTGTATTTTTATTTTTATTTTAGATATTTTGTCAAAGCTAGATATTAGAAGTAGAGCTATGGGATTATCACACACACACCTCTTAGTTAGGTTCATGGCTTCAAAAAGATTTTCAATTTCCATTTCTAATTTAGTTTTTAAAGTGAACATGTTTGGAAATAAGCTTTTTAGAAAAACAATAGTTTTGGAAAAACATTTTTATGGAAAAACAAGTTTTTATCAAAGGGATTTTTATCAAACTATTTTAACATGATAGAAGTATGACATATGCTCATACTCTATGTTTTTACAAGTTCCAAAATTTAACCCAAGACCATAAAACCAAAACCCCAAATTCTGGTTCTGGAAGTTCTGATATTTCAGAACTCACAGTAACCGGTCGACCGACCCGGTCGACCGATGTGCACAAACTGTGCATGTCTATATCAGTCGACCGACCCGGTCGACCGAGGCACAATTGCGTTCACAGGATTTTTCGGTCGACCGACCCGGTCGACTGCCTGCCCCAACGGTCGGATTTTTGACCGTTGGCGGTCGACCGACCCGGTCGACCGGACTCTGTCAAAAGTTCTGACAGATCCAACAACTATTTTTTTCTGGCTGATTCTCTTTTGGGATTTGATACCAGCGATTTTGTGAGGCTGTTTTTGACCCCTATAAATAGAGGGTCACCTCATATTGATAAGACAACTATTGAAAAATAATTGCAAAAGATTTTCACAAGAGCTTTACAAAGAATTCCAATTCCTTTCTTTTACAAAAGATTTCTCAAAGCCTAAATTCCCAACACCCAACTTGTAGCCTATTCCTCTACCTTCTCTCTAGTTTTTGCACACCACAATCCCAAGTTCTACATCTATATCATTGGCTCTAGGATTGTGCAAGTGAGCTATTTTGATCAAGTGTGATCACCTTTCTTATTGAGTGAAGTTGTAGAGGCATCGGCCTCAAGGGAGCTAGTGAGCTTCGGGTGGTGTTGCGGCATCACAAGTGTAGGGACAAGTGTGTCCTTGTATTGGCGATCCGGTGGGATCAACGATAGTAGTGCAAATCCTTCAAGTGTGAAGGCGGGGACGTAGAGCGTGGCTCGAACCTCGGAAACACATCCTTGCGTTTGTGTTTGCTCGAACTTTCTCTCAACTCTACTCCTTTTAATTCTTGCACATTTATTGTTATATTTATTGCAAGTCTATTTTTGTGCTATTTGTGTGTTAAATTTTAAATTCCGCATTATTGCCATAATTCATATAGCCATCACCTATTCACCCCCCCTCTAGGTGATTTCAATTGGTATCAGAGCCTAACCCTACAACTTAGGTCTAACCACCTTAGGGAGATCCATATTTGGCTATATACATTTTTGTTGCATTTACATTGGCTTGTGCATTCATGGCATCCATGGACTTTTCTAGCATTAAATCCCCACCCAAGTTTGATGGTTTAAACTTCCCCATTTGGAAGGTGAAAATGAATCTCTTCCTTAAATCCCTAGGAGTTAGGGTAGTTAGGGCCATTACCAAAGATTTTATTGAACCCACTAGTGATGAGAGCACATGGTCCGAGGATACTTCCAAAGACTATGAGGCTAATTCTAGGGCACAATATGCATTAACCCAAGCATTGAATGAGGATGACCTTGCACGCATAATTAATTGTAAATCCGCATTTGAGGTTTGGAACATACTCATTGTGACTCATGAGGGAACGTCTCAAGTCAAGAGAGCCAAAGTTGACTTGCTACGTTCTCAATATGAGAACTTTTACATGTTTGAAAATGAGAGCATTGATGATATGCTCACCTGTTTTACAAAAATAACTAATGCTCTTTCTTCCTTAGGCGACAAGATTGATAATGATCAAAAGATAAGGAAGGTGATTAGAGCTCTTCCCAAAGCTTGGGAAGTCAAGGCGACCACACTCAAGGAGCTCAACGACAAAGAGGAGATGGACTTCTCTGGCTTCATCGGAAATCTCAAGACGCATGAGATGGAGATGAAAGTTAGAGAAGAGAGGGAGGCACCAAAGAAGAAGACGATTGCCTTCAAAGCCACTCCTACTACCATTGAGGAAGACGACTCATCCGAAGATTGCGATGACGATTTCGCCATGCTCATCCGTAAGGTGGGCAAGATGTTCTACAAGAAGGAAAGAAAAAGTAACTTCCGAAGAGGGAAACCTCAAGGAAGATTCGAGAAGAAAAGAGAGGAGCCCGGCCCTTACTTTCATTGCAAGAAGATCGGTCACCTCATAGCCGATTGCCCCGCTCTACAAGCAACCACATCCAAGAATGGGCAAAGAAAGAAGAAAGCCTTGGCCGCTACATGGGATGACTCGGAGTCGGAATCCGAAGAGGAGCACGACGCCGCCAACATGTGTTTTATGGCACAAGGTGAGGATTCATCTAAGGTATGTCTAGAAACTTCCATTGATGATGATGATCTCACAATGGATGAACTTGCTCAATTTTTTGAAGAATTGCAACATAGGCATGAGATTTCACAATCTCATAATAAGAAATTGAAAAAGGAAAATGATGTTTTGAAGAATAAACTTAAAATTTGTTTAAAAGAGAAAAATGAGTTATCTAGTTCTTTTGAAAAATTGAAAAATGATTTTGATAAGTATAAGGTAGCTAATAAAGGAAAAACCCCCATGATTTCTAGTGATAAAAATGTTTTTGTTGAAATTCAAAAACGTGTTGATTCTTTAGATAAAACTTTAAAGAAATGTGCATTTGATTTTAACAAGCTTGCATCTAAATTTCCTAAGGGAGTAGCTCAAGGGAAACATGTTCATCATAAACACTCTACACATAAACATGCACACACACATAACCATGCTTTTATGTACAATAGTGGTAGAATTTACATTTGCACACATTGTGGCCGCAAAGGCCATTTAGAAAAATTTTGCTATGCTAAGAATAATGTAAAGAATAAATTTGTTTGGGTTCGCCCCGGATCTAACCCCAAAGGACCCACTAAGATTTGGGTACCAAAAGAGCCACCGAATTTAAATGATACAGGTATAGGTGGATCTACCCCCTCCAAGACTTAGGAGGAGGTGGTGCCCGGGTGGTTGATGCATCGGAGCTTAAAGAACAAATCGTGCATGCATCGCTATCGTGGAGGCACCTATTTTGGAGATTGCCCTTCAATTGGTAACATCTCCATTTAAAAAGTTTTTTTTGTCATGTATACATATGTATAGAATTGATAGTTTGCTTTTGTACTCTATTGATATATGCTTGTATAGAACTACTTTTCTATCATGTTGTATATGTGCCTTGTGTTAACTTCTATATCTTTTGTTTCATGCCTTGTTTAATATATGTCCACATGTATAGTTTATAATTTGTGATTATATACTTGTATACATATACACATTATTTTCATAAATAAAAATAAACATTTGTAAAATTTCCTATTTAAACAAACACCTTAAAGATGGCAATTGCGCACCTCAACTCATTCAAGAGGAATCAAGAGGATGAAATTCAGAACCCGTCACTGGGTATTCGGCTTCAACATCTTTAAAATCTTTGTTTAAATATGAAAATTAAAATTAAAAAGGGATTGCATGAATTTTGATGTTGTAACAACTTAATGAAGATTTAAAACCTGTTGGTGTATTCCTATATGTTTAATATATCATACCTATTTTGACTACAAATTACTTTAAAATTTTTTTTTTGGGCCAGATAACAGATTTCAGGCAAAGCGGTCGACCGACCTATAAAGCCCCGGTCGACCGACTCTGCCTGAGAAGAAATTTTTATTTCTTTTCTGTTATCGGTCGACCGACTATATGTCCCGGTCGACCGATCTTGTCTGCAGAGCTCTCGGGATAAATCGGTCGACCGTGCCGGTCGACCGCTCTATATTTACAGAGCTCTCGGGTTGTTTCGGTCGACCGGACCGGTCGACCGATCGTCGATTTCAGCCTTATATCTGTCTTTTCTCTTCACTTTTTCTCTCTCTCTCTCTCTCACTCAGCCGACGAACCCATCTCCATCTCTTCTCCAAAATTTTCTTTTTCTCTCCAATCTCTCAACTGATCTCAAATTAACTTTACACCCTCCTTAAACTCCTTCTTCTACTTCCAGATCTTCAATTTCAGGATCATCCATCCACTGGATTCGGAGAAATTCGGATTTCTTTGCTTAGGGTTTGAGTTCTTCACAGTTAAGGTAAAAATCCGATTTTTGACTCTGTTTTCATATCTTGCTTTGGAATCAACTATCTATTGTCATCAATTCTAAGTTTCTAAGCATCTAGATCTAGCCCTAACTTTGTTTATACCTAAAAATTTTATTTTTCATCATGCCACCTAAACGTTCCCGATCTGAGAAGGGAAAGGAAGTTGCACAACCTTCCTCCCAAGTTCCTAGACCCGTTAGGCTCTTCCTTAATGATCTTGCAGCTGATCGATACTCCCATCTCTCCACTAGGAATATCAACTCAGGGAGATTTGTTGTAATTCAAGATTTCGAACACTTGAATATTCCACACATCCTGCAGTCTAACAATTTAGTGGAATTCTTGACCATCAAGGAGCAGGTTTACACTTCTCTTGTTCCTTACTTTTATGCTAATTTTGAATTTGATGGTAATCGTATCACATCTAGGGTTTTAGGTAGAGACATCGACCTTTCTATCGGTCGATTTGCTAGGATTCTGCATCTCTCCACTGGTGGAGCAGATGTGTACACCCATGATCTACATGACTTTGAATTCCCGGACGGTGAGTCTGCGCTCACCGCCTCTACCTTGATCCACGGGGATGACAACCCCGGTCTAGTAAGGAATGAGGTTGTGAGTAGGTACACTCTCACTACTCAGGTTCTTGCTAAGATTATTTTCTTCAACATTGTCCCCAAGCATGGTGAGTATAGCCACGCTAGGGGTTGCGTACCTTTGATTATCTATTGCCTTCTTCGAGGCATTAAGGTAAATTTTCCTAGAGTCATAGCCTCTCACATGGCTTTTGATCAGATCCGTACTGCGGGTAGAAGCTTGCCCTACGGCATGCTAATTACCCATCTTCTTAGGGCTCTTGATTTTGATCTTTCTGTCGAAAGTCCCTCCAATCCTTTGACCAACATCAACGGAGTTGTCCTGAAGATGATGGAAGCCCAGCTGCGTAGACACGCTCCTGTGCAACCACCTATTCCTCCTGTTGGTCCTGGCTCATCTTCTGCACCTGGATCCTCTTCCTCTTCAGCCCCTGTTTTTCCTCCTGAGTTTCAGGCCCTTCTCTCTTCGGAGGTCCGCTCTCAGATCGAGGCACATCAGGCCTGGGTCGAGAAGCGCGACGCAGCTATTCGTGCGGAGTTGGATGCTCGTGCCATTCAGGATGCTGCTTTTCGGGCGGAGATCCGGAACAACATGTCTTATTTTGCTGAGTCCATGAGATTCGTGGACGTTCAGTTTCAGGCCCTTTTCTCTAAATTTGACATGCTCGTTCCTGACCGGACTCCGATTGCTTGTCGACTCCCAGCCACCGGTCCTCCATTCCCTCCCAGAGCTCGTTCTTCTGTTCCACCACCGCGCACCAGAGCTGATGGCATGGATCCAGAGGAGGTTGCTTCTTCAGAGGAAGAAGATGGTGGAGACAAGAAGATGGCTGAGGGCTCATCTGAGCATGCCGACGACGAGGAGGACGAGGATGCTGGAGATGATGATGATGCTGCTGAGTGACCTCCCCTTTTGATGATGTCAAAAAGGGGGAGAGTTATTTTGGGAGAGTTATCTTGTAGTATTTGTGTTTGGATATTTTGTGATGTAGTACTTATTTGTATTTGGACATGTAGTATTTACTTTGCTTTGGACATGTATTGGACATGGTTGTTTACTTATGCGTATCTTTTGTTTTTTGTGTATCTCTTATTTATGTCATGTATGAACTCTTTTCCTTCATCTATTCTATGACATGAGTATTTGGTATCATTTGTTGGCATGGAAATATGGTGTTTACCATTTACATATGTTTTCCTATATATGCATGTGTTGAGGGGGAGCTTCATTTGAAGTCTCTACCCAAAATATTTTGTGATAACTACATATGTTTTGCCATCATCAAAAAGGGGGAGATTGTTGGCCCAAAGGCCATTATCCCAGTTATTTTGATGATAACAAAACATATTTAGTTATGTATTTAATAATTTTGTTTAAAAGGATTTCAGGTTCAAGAACAGATTTTTGACGGCTCCGCTAAAAGACTCACAAGTTTGGACGCCGCAAAAATGAAGATTCCCAAGCTATGCACAACTAGGATGCTTTGGGATCAAGATGATGATGTGAAGATCAAGACAAGATCAAGAAGACAAAGAAAACAAGATTTGTATTTTTATTTTTATTTTAGATATTTTGTCAAAGCTAGATATTAGAAGTAGAGCTATGGGATTATCACACACACACCTCTTAGTTAGGTTCATGGCTTCAAAAAGATTTTCAATTTCCATTTCTAATTAGTTTTTAAAGTGAACATGTTTGGAAATAAGCTTTTTAGAAAAACAATAGTTTTGGAAAAACATTTTTATGGAAAAACAAATTTTTATCAAAGGGATTTTTATCAAACTATTTTAACATGATAGAAGTATGACATATGCTCATACTCTATATTTTTACAAGTTCCAAAATTTAACCCAAGACCATAAAACCAAAACCCCAAATTCTGGTTCTGGAAGTTCTGATATTTCAGAACTCACAGTAACCGGTCGACCGACCCGGTCGACCGATGTGCACAAACTGTGCATGTCTATATCAGTCGACCGACTCGGTCGACCGAGGCACAATTGCGTTCACAGGATTTTTCGGTCGACCGACCCGGTCGACCGCCTGCCCCAACGGTCGGATTTTTGACCGTTGGCGGTCGACCGACCCGGTCGACCGGACTCTGTCAAAAGTTCTGACAGATCCAACAGCTATTTTTTTCTGGCTGATTCTCTTTGGGATTTGATACCAGCGATTTTGTGAGGCTGTTTTTGACCCCTATAAATAGAGGGTCACCTCATATTGATAAGACAACTATTGAAAAATAATTGCAAAAGATTTTCACAAGAGCTTTACAAAAAATTCCAATTCCTTTCTTTTACAAAAGATTTCTCAAAGCCTAAATTCCCAACACCCAACTTGTAGCCTATTCCTCTACCTTCTCTCTAGTTTTTGCACACCACAATCCCAAGTTCTACATCTATATCATTGGCTCTAGGATTGTGCAAGTGAGCTATTTTGATCAAGTGTGATCACCTTTCTTATTGAGTGAAGTTGTAGAGGCATCGGCCTCAAGGGAGCTAGTGAGCTTCGGGTGGTGTTGCGGCATCACAAGTGTAGGGACAAGTGTGTCCTTGTATTGGCGATCCGGTGGGCTCAACGATAGTAGTGCAAATCCTTCAAGTGTGAAGGCGGGGACGTAGAGCATGGCTCGAACCTCGGAAACACATCCTTGCGTTTGTGTTTGCTCGAACTTTCTCTCAACTCTACTCCTTTTAATTCTTGCACATTTATTGTTATATTTATTGCAAGTCTATTTTTTTGCTATTTGTGTGTTAAATTTTAAATTCCGCATTATTGCCATAATTCATATAGCCATCACCTATTCACCCCCCCTCTAGGTGATTTCACATATATCATGATGCATTGAGGACAATGCATGAGATAAGTGTGGGGGAGGGTTTACTAACATAGAGTTTTTAGATTTTCTTTCTTTTACACTTCTTTTATGATCTTCCCTTTTGTATAGGAATTTTCTCTTTCTTTAAAAACTTTTTGAAATAAGAGACAAAGTTTTGATTTATTTTTAAGAAAATTAAGATGATCTTAGAAATTAAGAAAGCCTTAATTATGACATCTTAAACCTAGTTGAGATAATGGATATTGTTTAAAATTATAGGCTAAGTAACAAAAATTGGGGAGATATTTTTATCTTGAATTTTTTGCCTTAGATAGTATGCACTTCACACTTACACATTTTTGGGATGGAAACAAAGACCAAAAAGGCCATAAGAATATAAAAAAAAAAAAAAAAAAAAAAGAAAAATGTATAAATAAAACATCACTTATTAAGCTGGATAATTGTGCCTCAAGAAGCATGGTTATTCACGCCTAACGGTGATTAAAAGAATAATCTCCCTTAGTTTTGTGGCCTTTTTCACTCGAGTCCTTAAACCTGAGGGATGTTTTCTCATCTGGTGCCCTAAGACCTACTGGTTTGGGAATCATCGGTTATAGGCTCGCTACATGGGTGAACTAGAGAGCCTAAACTAAGGAAGAAGAAAAATAAAAAAAAAAGAAAAAAATAATAAATAAATGGCTTGATGGTTAGAGTTGAAATCCCAGAAATCTTCACTATCACAATGTGCATACTATCTAGGTTTTATGAAAGATAAAGTATTCAATCCAATTTTGAATTCTTACCTTAATTAAAAACAAGATCCTGCATGGAGACTAAGTTTAAGAAAAAATAATTATAGGTGGACTTATGACCTTAGATTACTTATATTTTTGCAAAAATAGTTTGAAAACATGTCTCTCTTTCAAAATGAATTTTCAAAACACTAACATTTGTTTTCTTTCTTTATGGATTTTGTGGGTGTAATCCGCTGAAAACCCTCAGGAGACAACACTCCTCCTCTAGGGTAACCTAGAGGTTTAACGGCTTGTTGCACACGCTCAGTGCAATCGCGTCACCTGCGAAAGTGGTGTAATAAAATTGGTAGTATAGTTTTTCTTTTTGTTTTGCTCGAGACGAGCAAAAGCTAGGTATGGGGGTGTGATTGTTATACATATTTGCATATTTTACCACTTCCATACCATGCATATTGTAAATAAAAATGTGATTTTTAATCCTTTTCTCTCTATTTTTTGCAGGTCCACATTTGAAATGAGAAAAGGCCCAAAATTTCTTTAATTAGCAATAATTAAAAAGATTAATTCAAAGCCCAAAAAGTGAGCCCAAGGTTGAGCCCAGGATCTGGAGAATTCTACGCGCCAGCTCACGCTTCCAGAAGATCCACGTGGCTAACAACCTGTAACAAATCTGTAACAGAAAGATCCACTTGAACGGCCCTGATTTTGCTGCACATTCCAGATATGTGCCGCGTGTCCACGGCGGTTACAAGGCCGTTGGGGCCGAGATTTTCTCCAACAAACGGGATTCTGGAGCCTTCTCTCTGAGCCCTATAAATACAGTACCAAGGCCTGCATGAGCAAGACAGAGAGAGATTTGGGTAAAAGCTTGTATTTTGTGAGAGAGTGTTGGTATTCTCTTAAATTTTTAGCTCTCCCTCTTCTTCCTCCTAGAGATTTTGTTAAAGAGAGAAAAGAGGGTGTTTTTAAGAGCTTGTAAGCAAGGAGGTGACATCACTTGTAAGCAAGGATTAATCAAATCTTCATTCTTCTCTTTACAATCTCTAGTACTTTGCTTTACTTTGCTTTACTTTCTTGCTTTACTTCTATTGCATTTCTATTTTCATCATGAATTGTTGTTTAGTTTCTTTTGTAATGGATAGCTAAATTTCTCTTACATGGCTAGCTAACAACTCTCATTGCTAACTTCTAACTCTTTGGGTGATGGCTAAATTCTATACTTGCTTTGTTAAGTCTCTTTCGTTTCCCAATGAAGTAGAGTTGCTTTCATTTGGTAAATGCTTGTTCATACTCCATATGATTCATGTGTGCCTCATTTAGAGCCTTGTCTAGAACAAGTGCCTTGATGGAACATGGAGATGGATCACCAAACATATGCTATTTGTAGAACAACTTCTTTACTTCAAGCTAATTTGTTGTTATGCCTTGAATGACTAATGAATGTTGTATCTTCTTCCTTAGCATCCCTTGAGTACCACTCCTTGTAGTCCACCATAGAAAATCTATCTCGGGAGCCAATGAATCAATATTAGGCTACAAGCTAAGACCGAGAAGAACACTCATCTTCAAAACGGGAAAAATACTTGACCAAACAAGCAAGTCATCTCTATTGCTAATGAATCAACATGAGGCAATCATGCATCACCCTTGAGCTTAGTAAGTTAGCAAAGTAGTAAAGTTAGCTAGCCATGGCTTTTATCATCTAAAGTTTTCTAAACATTTTCTTTACTAGCTTTCTCTCTTAGCAATACACTTTTCCAAAGTTCTTTTGATTTCCTTTCCATCATGAACAAATCCACCAATTCTTTCATTTTCTTTTCCATGCTTTTTGCATTTGTTTAAAAAACAAGAAGAATCTTCGTTTTTCTTTCTTCACTACGAACCATAAAGCTTCCATCGTGAGCTCTCCTCGAGGATCGACCCGTATAGCTCTTTGCTACTACGGAGATTGGAAAGGATACATTAATCATATAAATACATTGTGGAGTGATCAAAGCACTTGAGGTTGATTCTAAACCTTCTCTCTTTCATTTAATATCTGTGCAAATACTTCACACAAAATCACACTATCTTTTCATCTATCAGCCAACGTCTACTAAGTTTTAAGTTATGATAGGTTAGTGAGTGAGGAGATGGTGTTGGACCAAAGACCCATCACTCTAGTTTTGATGATGATTAACTCATGTAGTTATAGTTTACTAATAATCTTATGTTATATAGTTTCAGTTATTGATCAAGATATTAGTAAGTGTCTAGCTTCAACAAAGGAGGTTTGGAACTAACACATGTAGATTCAAGAGCTCGCGCATCAGGATCGTATCTAGCACTCGGTTGGAGCCAAACTCTTTGGATCGTGTTTAGATCGAGTCGTCTTGAAGATGAGGATCGACAAAAAGACTTCGGTTTGTTTAGATCTTGTGTAAAGATAGATAGTATTGATATGCTCAATTTCACACACACACAAGTTCAATATGTTGGTTTTCGGTTTAACTAGTTTTGGGTTTCAAGTAGACATATATATGGTTTTTATGAATAGATAGAATCAATACAAGTTTACATGATTTAATGTATATTAGATTTCAGCTATATACATATATGCTTCATATATTTGAAAAAACTTATTTTGGTGATCCTATTCATGAATTTGAAGTTTTGTAGTTAAACAAAACTTATTTTTTGATTTCATGTCAAAAACATAGATATATACTCTACATGTGTATTGGATTCTATCCATACACAATATACTTCAAATGTGTTTAAATATCATGTTTTTGTATTTATGCAAGTGTGCCTCATTTAGAGCCTTGTCTAGAACAAGTGCCTTGATGGAATATGGAGATGGATCACCAAACATATGCTATTTGTAGAACAACTTCTTTACTTCAAGCTAATTAGTTGTTATGCCTTGAATGACTAATGAATGTTATATCTTCTTCCTTAGCATCCCTTGAGTACCACTCCTTGTAGTCCACCATAGAAAATCTATCTCGGGAGCCAATGAATCAATATGAGGCTACAAGCTAAGACCGAGAAGAACACTCATCTTCAAAACGGGAAAAATACTTGACCAAACAAGCAAGTCATCTCTATTGCCAATAAATCAACATGAGGCAATCATGCATCACCCTTGAGCTTAGTAAGTTAGCAAAGTAGTAAAGTTAGCTAGCCATGACTTTTATCATCTAAAGTTTTCTAAACATTTTCTTTACTAGCTTTCTCTCTTAGCAATACACTTTTCCAAAGTTCTTTTGATTTCCTTTCCATCATGAACAAATCCACCAATTCTTTCATTTTCTTTTCCATGCTTTTTGCATTTGTTTAAAAACAAAGAAGAATCTTCGTTTTTCTTTCTTCACTACGAACCATAAAGCTTCCATCGTGAGCTCTCCTCGAGGATCGACCCGTATAGCTCTTTGCTACTACGGAGATTGGAAAGGATACATTAATCATATAAATACATTGTGGAGTGATCAAAGCACTTGAGGTTGATTCTAAACCTTCTCTCTTTCATTTAATATCTGTGCAAATACTTCACACAAAATCACACTATCTTTTCATCAATCAGCCAACGTCTACTAAGTTTTAAGTTATGATATGTTAGTGAGTGAGGAGATGGTGTTGGACCAAAGACCCATCACTCTAGTTTTGATGATGATTAACTCATGTAGTTATAGTTTACTAATAATCTTATGTTATATAGTTTCAGTTATTGATCAAGATATTAGTAAGTGTCTAGCTTCAACAAAGGAGGTTTGGAACTAACACATGTAGATTCAAGAGCTCGCGCATCAGGATCGTATCTAGCACTCGGTTGGAGCCAAACTCTTTGGATCGTGTTTAGATCGAGTCATCTTGAAGATGAGGATCGACAAAAAGACTTCGGTTTGTTTAGATCTTGTGTAAAGATAGATAGTATTGATATGCTCAATTTCACACACACACAAGTTCAATATGTTGGTTTTCGGTTTAACTAGTTTTGGGTTTCAAGTAGACATATATATGATTTTCATGAATAGATAGAATCAAAACAAGTTTACATGATTTAATGTATATTAGATTTCAGCTATATACATATATGCTTCATATATTTGAAAAAACTTATTTTTATGATCCTATTCATGAATTTGAAGTTTTGTAGTTAAACAAAACTTATTTTTTGATTTCATGTCAAAAACATAGATATATACTCTACATGTGTATTGGATTCTATCCATACACATATACTTCAAATGTGTTTAAATATCATATTTTTGTATTTATGCAAGTTTTGGAGAAAACGGATTTTTATTTCAAAATCCAAGTTTTGGAAAATACGATTTTTATGTTTAAGCCTAATTTCAATATCACAAAAATAGTTCAAATAATTTGTAATATGTGTTGATTTTTGGTCAGACATATTTGTTATTCAAATATCTTACAAAAACTTATTTTTTGTGGAATTTATATGATTTTATGGGATTTTATTGGAGTTAAATGTTTAAGTTTTCAGTTCTGAAATTTCAGCCAGATTTGCTGGTGGTCGACCGGACAGTCGATCGGACCAGGGGTCGGTCGACCGGACCAGTCGACTGATGTGCACGAAGACGTGCACAGAGCTGGCCTATAAGGTCGGTCGACTGCGTGGTCAACCGACTGAAAGCACCCGACTCTCGAGTGCTGCCGGTCGACCGGGCGGTCGACCGACAGGCTATCCCGGTCGATCGGGCGGTCGATTGGAGGCACAACGGTCAGAAATTTAACCGTTGGGCCGGTCGAACGGCCGGTCGAACGGAAGGGTATTCTGGGTTTTTCCTGGCTGCAACAGCTAGTTTCTTTGAGAGGCTATAAATAACCATCACTTGAGTTGTTTTCTATAAGGTTTTTAAGAGAAATTTTTTCTATCTTTTTCTGTGGTTTAGAGCAAGTTTAAAAGAGTTTTTGTGCTTTATAGTTTCATCTTTTATTTGTTTTCAAGGGTTGAAAAAATCAAGGAAAAATAGAGTACTTTGTAAATTAGTTTTGATCTTTATTTCTATTTCATTCTAGTACTTTTTCTAAGTATTTTCTTTGTGATTTTGATTTCCAAACACCTTAATTTCTCACACTTGAGCTATCATCTCTATCCTATCTATAGGATCTTGTTTTTGTGAAAAATATTATTTGTGGTCTATTGTGATCACTAAGAGTTGTTTGTGGTCTATTGTGATCACCAAGTTGTAAACTTTCCTTAGCTTTGGGTTTGTGTTCATCCCTCTAGTGTAGAGGTGATTGTGGTTTGGTTTAATGCCTATCTCTCTTGTGTAGAGGTGATTGTGTTGAAGTTTGACTTTGTGCCTTTATCCCTCTTGTGTATAGGTGATTGTTATTTTGGATTTGTGCCTTGCCTCTTGTGTACTCCTAAGTTTGTAATTGCAAATTCCTTGGTGGAGGTTCCCTGTATGGGAGGTCCTGTGTGAACTTAGTAGAAATCCTTCTATGTGAAGGCGGAGACATTGAGCAGTGGCTCGAACCTCGAAACATATATCAGTGTTTGTGTTTAATTCACTATCTCTAAACTCTATCTCTCTTATATCTAGCATTGCTTTATATTGTTCATATCACTTACATGCTTGGTATTATTTGTGTGCCCATACTTGTGTTGAACCAAGAGAGCTTCATATAGCTTCTCAACTCTTATTTAGAGGATCTAAAGGAGATACTTCAGAGCCCTTCACCGAAAATTCGGCTACATTCTTTGGTTACACATATTGTGTTGCAATTAGTTTTCAATTCCGCATCATTTGTCATTAGATTAGCTCATACACTTATTCACCCCCCTCTAGGTGTATTTTCAATTGGTATTAGAGCCTACGCTCCTGATATTAGGTTTAACCACCTAAGAGTGAGATCTTAGATTGCTAATCTAGATTTACATTTGCACACATATTGTTTACACACTCATGGATTTCATGACCCCTCCCATGTATGATGTTACCAATATTGATATTTGACAAGTTAAGATGTCCATATACCTTAAAACCCTATGAATGCATGTTTACCTTGCCACTACTAAGAAATCTTATCTTGGTAATGACATGTATATAGAGGTCAATGCACAAGCCTTAGTGGCACTTAGGCACACACTTAGCAAAGATTATCTTTCTATTGTTTCTCATTGTGATTCCGCTTTTCCAGTATGGAACACATTGATCTCTCTCAAGCTACAAATGACAAACTATGTGGAGAAAGAACCCTTGGTGGATGAGTCCGACGAAACTGGCTATATGGTCCAAGGGAATGACTCCCTTGAGGTACATTCAGAAACTCATTTAGATGATAGTTCTAGTTCTTCTTGTGATGATAACATGAACGCAGATGCATTAAATGAAGAACTATCTCTATTTTGTGAAAACTTGCTTGAAAAATACAAACTTTTGAAAAGAAAAGTTTTAAATTAAAAGAAGAAAATGAGGATTTGTTTTCAAAGCTAGACATGGTTTTACAAGAGTGGGTTGAGATTTCAAGTGAGAGATTTCTTGAAAACCCAACTTGACCTTGTTTTAAAGGAAAATAAAATTTTGAAGAATAAAAATGATTTTGATATTGTCTTGAAAAAAATGAGGTTTTGTCTTCAAAACTCGATTTTGTGTTAAAAGAGAACAATTCTTTAAAAAATAAAATGCTTTGATTTCAAAAGAATTGAAATTTTCTTCAAAAGAAAATACCTCTTTGAAAAATGATTTTTATTCTCATGTTTGTCATATTTCTAGTGTAGTGCTTCATATATTAGTGATAAATATGTTGCATGCTCCACTTCTTCTTCAATCATTTAGAATAATATTTGTGCTTTCAAGAAGAGTGTAGATTGTTTGGGCTCAACTTTGAGCCAATGTGCCATGAACCACACACGTTTGGAATTCATGTTTTGCAAGAAATATGCTCCTCATATTCATGCACACCAATCACGACATACACATGCTCATCATGAACACACATCTGATTTCATGTATGCTCATGTGTAAACTCGTACACATTGTGGACGTAAGAGCCACCTTGTAAAGTTTTGTTATGATAGAATAAATGATTCAAATTTTGCAAACAAGTTTGTTTGGGTTAAGAAAAGAGCTAACCCCCATGGACCCAATAAGGTATGGGTACCAAAATTCACTCCTATTGTATTTGATGTAGGTGTGGGCTCTCACTTGACGTGAGGGTATTGGTGCCTTGATGGTTGATGCGTTCCGAGCTAAATGGTGACAATTTTGGATGCATCACTTTCAAGGGAAGTTTGGTGGGAGGACCACCATGATTTGAAGATATAGAGAATAGTTTATATGGTTTGGTAACTATCTCTAACTCCCTATTTATATTTTCATGCTTTCTCGTTGATGATTTTTAGCATGTCTTAATTTTTCATATTCATTATATTAAATGCCATGTTAATTAGACTTGTGATATACATATATAGTATTTGAGATACACCCATGTTCATAAGGATTCATATTTTGTGTTCTCACTATTATTTAGCTATTATGTATATCCTAGCTCTAAAGTATGTGTATTTACCCTAATGATCATGTTTGTTTATGGTTTGCACTTCATATTTTTTATCACTTGTTTAGATGAAATTTTTATTAAAACTTATGTTTATACTTGTACAACTAATAAGCCATATTTGTTTATCATATATTTGCACTTTATTGCTCATTTGTACCCATTGGATGTAATTGTATAACCTAGTTTTGATGATTCTTGCATCTTTACTTATTTTCTCTATTTTTGCACATGTTTTCATAAAAATTTATTTATCTTTATGTATATGTTAATTTTGTCTAAAACTATTGGAATGTCTATCCTAGAGCCACTTGCCTTTATACAATATACTTTTGTAAACTAGTTTATATTTGGATATGTATGTATACTTTCAGTTTCAACAAAACATACAAATACCTTGAAGCCTATTTAGTTTTGATGATTTCTTATTTTTGATAAAAAGAATTTCATATGAGTTTCATTGACTATTTTTATGATTATGCTTTTCACATGATTCTTGTACACTCTCATTATTTGTGTTTACTCATGACTTTGTTTTTTGAGTACACTTTTGAGCTTTATAAATCTTGAGTGACAATTTTTGTGTACTTAGCAATGCCTCATGGGATATATGATTTGGTTTCATGTTTTGAAGGATCTTCAACTACTTTGTACTCTTCAATTGGTAGAGTTTTCAAACATGTTAAATTATTTTCAAACTCTTATTTTTAAAAACCCCTACCTTTCAAGGGCGGTTGGATGGGCGACCATGTCTTGTAAACCCTAATTGAATATCTTTTACACTTGTGCATGAAAAGGGTAGTATGTATGAGTTATACATATGATCTTCATGTTATCTTATTTTTTTATACTCATATGTGTTTCTTATATATGTATTATTCAAATTTCCATTAGTATCAATTTCAATTGGCATTTCCTATTTCATACATACATATATATGAATTGATAGTACTTGTCTTACAATATCTTTCCATTTTTAAAGCACAAATTATGCTTATGTTAAGATTAATTTTATTCTAAATGCTAATTGGTATCTTTATAATCTTATATATTGATTTCAATTGGTATTTATTTGATATCAAAATATATTTCATGTTTCACTTTCAATTGGTATCAAAATCTACTATTGGTATCTTTAAAAAAAATTTCAAGTGGTACCAACTTTTGTTTTGTCAACTACTATTTGAATTCATTGATATCAGAATTTATTTTGTTGACTTAAAAAAAATTTAAGAAATTTGTTTCAAAAGTGTTTTCAAAATTTGTTGATATGTCTTGCCTATATGCAAGGGGAGCTTAACATCTCCTTTATATATAGACTCATGTTGAAGTGTATTACACATATAGTATAGCTTGACCTCTCTTCCTTATATGGTACACGTGTGTAGGGGGAGCTTAACATTTCCGCTTATACATTGTATATTATGCTTTATGTAGGTTAGGGTCTAGTCATCCCTTCTCCATGTAATGCATGTATGCAGGAGGAGCTAACTTATCGTCTCTCCTCTTCATGAATGTATATCGCATATACATCTTTATTGTTTGATTGTCTTAACCCCTTTGTTAATGAATTGACAAAAAGAGGGAGAAGAATTTTGAGAGTTTATATATGTATGTTTATATCTCTATTATGCATATATGTTTTTGATTAGTTTATGCATTTCATTGAATATCTATTTATTTATTGTTGCATGAAGTTAGGGAGGAGCTTCTATGATTCTTATCTTTAATCCATGCATATATAACTCCATGAGTTTTGTCATCATCAAAAAGGGGGAGATTGTTGGCCCAAAAGCCCATCACTCTAGTTTTGATGATGATTAACTCATGTAGTTATAGTTTACTAATAAACTTTCTTGGCCCAAAGGCCCATCACTCTAGTTTTCATGATGATCAACTCATATAGTTATAATACTAATGATCTTGTGTTTAATTAGTCTCAGATTTATGATCAAGATCTTAGTTGGTGTTTAGCTTCAACAAAGGATTTAAAGTCAAGTTTTGAAGCTAGCACGGTTTGATTCAAGAGCTTATTCACCAAGACCACATCAAGTACTCAAGAGGAGTCTAGCTCTTTGGATCGAGTTTGGACCAAGTCAAGAAGATGAGAAGACTTCAAGTGAAGACTTCAAGAAGAAGACTTGTGTCTAGGTTTGTTTTATTAAGATTTTGTTTTAGATTAAAATGTAAAGGATAGAATAGTTGGTGGATTGCTCAAGTATACCATATACACACACTCTTGATTTAGATGTGTTTTCATAAAAGAATTTTTAATTTGAAAAAATACAAAAGAGTTTTTTTTTTTGAAAAATACCGGTTTGGTTTTTGGTATTCAAAGTATATATGTTTTAACCAAAACCAAATTTAGTGCTTATTGTCAAAAACATAGATATTTCATCATTTATGTGTAGTGGATCATATCCATACACTCTAAGCTTTAAAAGTGTTTAAAATATCTTATTTTTGTATTTGGAGAAGTTTTGGAAAAATAAGTTTTGAAAAAATCTATTTTGGAAAAATACGGTTTTTGTTTTTAGCCAAAATTTGTAAGTTACAAAATTAGTTCAAATTGTTTGTAACATGTGTTGATTTTACTCAAACATGTTTGATTATCAAGTATAATACTAAAACTATTTTTGTAGATTTTTAGTGATTTTATGGGAATTTAGTTTTGTCAAAATACCAAGTTTTTAATCCCTTTAACAACCCTGTTCTGGCTTCTACCGTCGATCCGACCGGTCGACCGGACTGGTCAACCGAGCTAGGAGTCGGTCGACCAGAGCTTCTGCTCTCTGGAAAGCCCCGGTCGACCGGGCCGGTCGATCGGCAGAGAGCTCTGCTCTCTGTTCCAGGCCACGGTCGACTGGGCCGGTCGAGCAAGGCTCCAACGGTCAGATTTCTGTCCGGCTGCGGTCGACCGGGCCGGTCGACCGACAGCAGTCAGAACTGCTGACTGGGCTGTAACGGCTAGTTTTTGAGAGCCCTATAAATTGGGTCTTTCTTGGGTTATTTTAGCTAAGTTTATTAGAGAGTTTTAAACTTAGTTTTTCTCATCTATTTCAGAGTTTTCTCCATTTGTTTGAGAGCAAATATTTCCAATCAAAAAGGAAATTTATCAAGAGTGTTTTCAAAGTGATTTCTTGTGTTTTCCTCCACACATTCCATCCTTGTTTTTCTCACAAACACTTGAGCTATCCATTGATATATTCATCCTATAGGAGTGTTATTGTGAGATTGTTTTTAGGTGAACAAAGTGTTGTGATCACCAAAGACTTCTTCTTTGCTTTGAGGAGGCGGACTTATGTGTTCGCGTTGTTTCGGGTTCTAGTGAGAACTTGGTGTTTGAGGTGCGGCCTCGGCGAGCTAGTGAGCTTGCGGTGTGTTCTTGCGGGAACAAGAGAGGGACTAGAGAGTCCAAAGAGCTTGTAGGTATTGCGGCACCAAGTGATCCGGTGGGATCGATTTTAGTGAAAATCTTTCATAGTGTTGAAGGCGGGGACGTAGAGCAAGTGTGCTCGAACCTCGAAACAAATCTCCCGTGTTTGTGATTGCTCTCTCTATCTCTTACTTATCTTTATATCTTGCATGCTAATATTGTTTTTATCTTTATATGCTTGATATAGTGTGTGCTTAATTGTTATATGCTTGGGGATTGTTTGCTAACACTTGTATTCAACCAAGAGAGCCAACGCGGCACCTCAACTCTTATTTAGAGGAATCTTGAGGAGTTAGTCAGAGCCCTTCACGGGGAATCCGGCTACACTCTTGTGTTATACGTGGCGTTTAGTTCAAGAAGTTTTAGTTTGCATTAAATAAGTTTTAATTCCGCATTAATTGACCATTAGATTAGCTAGTCACCTATTCACCCCCCTCTACGTGATTACAATTGGTATCAGAGCCAAGTGCTCTTGATTTGGGTCTTACAACCTAGAGTTAAAGATCCTCATTTATAGCTAATCACAATATTTGTTTACACACACCATGGATTTCATGCCACCTCCCACCTTTGACATTCTTAACATCCAAACTTGGAAGGTTAAGATGTCTATGTACCTCAAAGGCCTAGGCATTCATGTTTATCTTGCTACCACTAAAGATTTATATGTTAATAATAGCAAGTATATTGAGGCTAACTCAAAAGCCATTCATGTATTGAACAGTACCCTAAACAATGATTATTTATGTAGGGTTGCTAATCTTGACTTGGCTTTTATAGTTTGGAACACAATACTCTCCTTGGCGAAAAAGAACAATATTATGCGGGGAGCGACTCGGATGTTGGAAGTGACGCTTCCAACGTGTGCTACATGGTCCAAGGTGATAACCCCCTTGAGGTAACTACCGAATCCGAGTTAGAAGAGGATGTTGATATGTCCTATAATGAACTTGCTTCTTTTTGTCAACAACTTCTAGAAAAATATGACATGCTTAAAAAGGATAATAAGAAAATGAAAAAAAAATTTGATGCCATGTTAATGAAAAAGATTCTTTGCAAGAAAAATTTAAAAATATTTCAAAAGAAAATGAATCTTTGAAAAATGAAAATGTTTCCTTGCTTTCTAAATTGAATGATCTTTTTGAAGGAAACACTTCTTTGAAAAATAAAATTGTTTTGTGAAAAAACAAAAAGAAGTTGCTTTGAATGAAAACAACTCTTTAAAAAGAAAAATTGTTGAAAAAGAAAAAGAAAATGTTTCTAAAAAGAATAAGAAAAATGATTCTCATTCTCACCATGCTTTACATACCACTATTAATCAAAATGAGATTAAATTTTTAAAAAACAGAATTGATTGTTTAAGCTCAACTTTGAGCAATTGTGCATTTAACCATAAAAGATTGGAATCCTTGTTTCAAAAGAAACAAGTTCCCCATGTGCATGCACAATACCCACATCATGTATATACACACTTTGCACGTCATGATCACACTCATACACATATGCATCCTAGAGTGTACAAGTGTACACATTGTGGCCGCAAAGGCCATTTAACAAGATTTTGTTATGATAGAATAAATTCTTCAAATTTTGCTAACAAAAAGGTTTGGGTTCCTTACAATGCTAACCCTCAAGGACCAAAATGAAAATGGGTACCAAAATCCCCACCTTTTGTACTTGATGTAGGTGCGGGCTCTCACAAAACGTGAGAGGGATGGTGCCTTGATGATGGATGCACATGGACATGATGGACACACATTTGATGCACCGCTATCAAGGAAGTTTGGTGGGACAACCACCATATTTTAGAAACTTAGAGCATAGTTCTTTGGTTTGGTAACTATCTCTAAAACTCCTAGTTTATTTACATGCCTTTTCATATATGATATTTTTAGCATGCTCATGTTTTATTTGTTTTGTGCTTCATGTGGTAAATACTAGTTTAGATGTAATTTTTGTCAAAACTTGGATATATACTTGTACAAGTAGTGAGTAACATTTGATTCATATACGTTTGCACTTCATTATTCATTTGTACTCACTATATGCACATGTATAGCCTAGTTTTGATGATTTCCTCATTTACACTTGTTTTGCCTATTTATATGCTTTACTTTATGTATATGTAGTTTGTATTCAAATGTAATGAATATACATGTATGTCTCTTGAGTCTCTTGCCTTCATACAAATCATATCATAGACTCTTTTTATGTTTGGAATATGTATGCATATTATTAGTTTTGCATAAAAACATACATATACCTAGAAGTTTGTTTTTAAGATGAAAAATGAATTTTTATGATTTTCATCTTTATATAAAAATGAATTTTCATGATAAAATGATATTCATATTTGTTTTGAGCTTTAGTGACTAATTTTCATGAATATGCTATTCACATGTTGTTTGTACACTCATATTTAATTTGTTTTCTCATGACTATATTTTCATGAATCTTTATGAGCTTTATAGATCTTGAGTGACAACTCCTATGTATTTAGTATGTTTCATGATATACATATAATTTGATTTCATATTTTAAAAGATCTTTAACTAGTTTTCAAAAATTACTTTAACTAGTTATTTATTCTTCATTTGGTAGTATTTTTCACAATAAAAATATTTTCAAAACACTTATTTTTGAAAACCCTACCTACCCCTTAATGGGCGGACGAATGGGCGAGTATGCCTTGCAAGCCTTATTGAAAATCTATTATCTTGTGCATAAAAAGGGTGAATTTTTATGAGTTATACACTAATTTCACTTCATAATCTCAATTGGTATCATAATTTCATTTGGTATCATAATTGATATATTTTGTATACTCATAATCTTGTTTATATATATGTATGCTTTCAATTTCAACTTATATCAACTTCTATTGGTATTATCATTTTTCATACATATATATGATTTGTTTGTGCTTGATTTAAAATCGGTTTACATGTTTAAAGCACAAAGTTTGTTTATGTTAGGCTTGATTCAAATCTTTATTTTCAATTGGTATTTCAATTGATATTTTAATAAGCTTATGCATTATTTTTAAATTGGTATTTTTATTGATATCAAAAATGTGCAATAATCTTCAATTGGTATCTATTGACTTCAATTGATATCCATATATTTCAATTGGTATCAGTATGATCCTATTTTTGGTTTAAAATTCAAAATTTGTAATGTTTATTTACAATTGGTATCTTAAAATTGGTATCTTAAAATTTGATTTAATAAGATATCTCAAAATTTGTTTTATTGAGAAAAATTCAAAATTGTATTTTAATGAGAAAATTAAAAATGTTTTGATGTGTATTGCCTATATGCAAGGGGAGCTTAACATCTCTTCTATATATAGATTCATGTCGAGTATATCTTATATTGATGAGCTTGACAACTCATCTTTATGTGATACACGTGTGTAGAGGGAGCTTCACATCTCCTCTAATGCATTGCAAATTATGCGTTATGTGAGTTAGGGCTTGTCATCCCTTCTTCATGTAATGCATATATGTTGGGAAGTTAACTTAGCGTCTTCCTCTTCATGAATGTATATCGCATATATCTCTTATTGGTTGATTTGATTTCACCCCTTTGTTGATTTTTGTTTTTGACACAAAGGGGGAGAACATTATTTTGTGTTTGCTTTAACCCCTTTGTTGATGATTGACAAAAGGGGGAGAAGTATTTCAGTATATATGCTAGTTTTGGAAAAGAATTTCTTGTTTATGCATATTATTTGTTTTGCAAATAGGAGAAAAAGAATTTGATGAATTTAATGCTTAATTGGCATGTTTATCTCCTTATATTTGCATACATGTTTAGTTAGTTTATGTGCTTTATTGTCATATCTATTTATTTCTTGTGATGCATGAGTTAAGGGGAGCTTCTTTGAAGCTTTACTTTAATCCATGCATATATAATTCCATGAGTTTTGTCATCATCAAAAAGGGGGAGATTGTTGGCCCAAAGGCCCATCACTCTAGTTTTGATGATGATCAACTCATGTAGTTATAGTACTAATGATCTTGTGTTTAATTAGTCTCAGATTTATGATCAAGATCTTAGTTGGTGTTTAGTTTCAACAAAGGATTTAAAGTCAAGTTTTGGAGCTAGCACGGTTTGATTCAAGAGCTTATGCATCAAGACCACATCAAGTACTCAAAAGGAGTCTAGCTCTTTGGATCGAGTTTGGACCAAGTCAAGAAGATGAGAAGACTTCAAGTGAAGACTTCAAGAAGAAGACTTGTGTCTAGGTTTGTTTTATTAAGATTTTGTTTTAGATTAAAATGTAAAGGATGGAATAGTTGGTGGATTGCTCAAGTATACCATATACACACACACTCTTGATTTAGATGTGTTTTCATAAAAGAATTTTTATTTTGAAAAAATACAAAAGAGTTTTTCTTTTTGAAAAATACCGGTTTGGTTTTTGGTATTCAAAGTATATATGTTTTAACCAAAACCATATTTAGTGCTTATTGTCAAAAACATAGATATTTCATCATTTATGTGTAGTGGATCATATCCATACACTCTAAGCTTTAAAAGTGTTTAAAATATCTTATTTTTGTATTTGGAGAAGTTTTAGAAAAATAAGTTTTGGAAAAATCTATTTTGGAAAAATACAGTTTTTTTTAGCCAAAAATTTTAAGTTACAAAATAGTTCAAATTGTTTGTAACATGTCTTGATTTTACTCAAACATGTTTGATTATCAAAGTATAATACTGAAACTATTTTTGTAGATTTTTAGTGATTTTATGGGATATTATTTTTATCAAAATACCAAGTTTTTAATCCCTTTAACAACCCTGTTCTGGCTTCTGCCGGTCGACCGAGCTAGGAGTCGATCGACCGAGTCGGTCGACCGACGTACACAAACGTGCTCGCCAGTTCTGGCTGGAGGGCTGGTCGACCGACCCGGTCGACCGCCAGAGAGCTTCTGCTCTCTGGAAAGCCACGGTCGACCGGCAGAGAGCTCTGCTCTCTGTTCCAGGCCACGGTCGACCAGGCCAGTCGACCGAGGCTCCAACGATCAGATTTCTGACTGTTGGCGGTCGACCGGGCCGGTCGACCGACAGCAGTCAGAACTGCTGACTGGGCTGTAACAGCTAGTTTTTGAGAGCCCTATAAATTGGGTCTTTCTTGGGCTATTTTAGCTAAGTTTTTTGGTTAGTTTTAAACCTAGTTTTTCCCATCTATTTCAGAGTTTTCTCCACTAGTTTGAGAGCAAATATTTTCAATAAAAAAGGAAGTTTATCAAGAGTGTTTTCAAAGTGATCTTGTGTTTTCCTCCACATATTCCATCCTTGTATTTCTCACAAACACTTGAGCTATTCATTGATATATTCATCCTATAGGAGTGTTATTGTGAGATTGTTTTTAGGTGATCAAAGTGTTATGATCACCAAAGACTTCTTCTTTGCTTTGAGGAGGCGGACTTGTGTGTTCGCGTTGTTTCGGGTTCTAGTGAGACTCGGTGTTTGAGGTGCGGCCTCGGCGAGCTAGTGAGCTTGCGGTGTGTTCTTGCGGGAACAAGAGAGGGACTAGTGAGTCCAAAGAGCTTGTAGGTGTTACGGCACCAAGTGATCCGGTGGGATCGATTTTAGTGGAAATCCTTCATAGTGATGAAGGTGGGGACGTAAGCAAGTGTGCTCGAACCTCGAAACGAATCTCCCGTGTTTGCGATTGCTCTCTCTATCTCTTACTTGTCTTTATATATTGCATGCTAATATTGTCTTTATCTTTATATGCTTGATATAGTGTGTGCTTAATTGTTATATGCTTGGGAATTGTTTGCTAACACTTATATTCAACCAAGAGAGCCAACGCGGCATCTCAACTCTTATTTAGAGGAATCTTGAGGAGTTAATCCAGAGCCCTTCACGGGGAATCCGGCTACACTCTTGTGTTATACGTGGTGTTTAGTTCAAGAAGTTTTTGTTTGCATTAAATAAGTTTTAATTCCGCATTAATTGACCATTAGATTAGCTAGTCACCTATTCACCCCCCTCTAGGTGATTACAATCTTGTGTTTATATAATTTCAGTTATTGATCAAGATATTAATAGATGTCTAGCTTCAACAAAGGAGGCTTAGAGCTAACACATGTAGATTTATGAGATCGCGCGTCAAGATCGCATGTAGCACTCGGTTGGAGTCAAGCTCTTTGGATTGTGTTTGGATCGGGTCATCTTGAAGATGAGGATCAACAAGAAGATTTCAGTTTATTTAGTTCTTGTGTAAAGATAGATAGTATTGATATGCTCAAGTTCACACACACACAAATTCATTATGTTCGTTTTCGGGTTTAACTGGTTTTGGGTTTCAAGTGGACATATATACGGTTTTCATGAATAGATAGAATCAAAACAAGTTTATATGATTTAATGTATATTAGATTTCATATATATACATATATGCTTCATATATTTGGAAAAACTTATTTTGATGATCCTATTCATGTGTTTGGAGTTTTGTAGTTAAACAAAACTTATTTTTGAATTTCATGTCAAAACATAGATATATATACTCTACATGTGTATTGGATTCTATCCATACACAATATGCTTCAAATGTGTTTAAATATCATGTTTTTGTATTTATGCAAGTTTTGGAGAAAACGGATTTTTATTTCAAAATCTAAGTTTTGGAAACTACGGTTTTTGTGTTTAAGCCTAATTTCAATATCACAAAAATAGTTCAAATAATTTGTAATATGTGTTGATTTTTGGTCACACATATTTGTTATTCAAATATCTTACAAAAACTTTTTTTGTGGAATTTATAGGATTTTATGGGATTTTATTGGAGTTAAAATGTTTAAGTTTTCAGTTCTGAAATTTCAGCCAGATCTGCTAGCGGTCGACCGGACCAGGGGTCGGTCGATCAGACCGGTCGACCGATATGCACGAAGATGTGCACATAGCCAACCTATAAGGCTGGTCGACCGCACGATCGACCGACTGAAAGCACCCAACTCTCGGGTGCTGCCGGTCGACCGGGCGGTCAACCGGAGGCACAACGGTCAGAAATATTACCGTTGGGCCAGTCGACCAGAAGGATATTTTGGGCTTTTCCTGGCTGCAACTGCTAGTTTCTTTGAGAGGCTATAAATAGCCATCTCTTGGGTTGTTTTCTATAAGGTTTTTGAGAGCTATTTTTCTATCTTTCTCAGTGGTTTAAAGCAAGTTTAAAAGAGTTTTAGTACTTTAAAGTTTCATCTTTTATTTGTTTTCAAGGGTTGAAAAAAATCAAGAAAAAATAGAGTATTTCGGAAATTGGTTTTGATCTTCATTTCTATTTCATTCAAGTATTTTTTTTGAGTATTTTCTTTGTGATTTTGATTTTCAAACACCTTGGTTTCTCACACTTGAACTATCATCTCTATCCTATCTATAAGTTCTTATTTTTTAAGAGTTGTTTGTGGTCTATTATGATCACCAAGTTGTAAACTTTCCTTTGCTTTGGGTTCGTGTTCATCCCTCTAGAGTAGAGGTGATTGTGGTTTGGCTTCATGCCTATCCCTCTTGTGTAGAGATGATTGTGATGAAGTTTGGCTTTGTGCCTTTATCCCTCTCGTGTAGAGGTGATTGTTGTTTTGGCTTTGTGCCTTACCTTTTGTGTAGAGGTGGTTGTGTTGGAGAGAGGAGTTGTGTACTCTTAAGTTTGTAATTGCAAATATATCAGTGGAGGTTCCCTGTGTGGGAGGTCCTGTGTGGACGTAGTGAAAATCCTTCTGTATGAAGGCAGGGATGTAGAGCCATGACTCAAACCTGAAACATATTTCGGTGTTTGCATTTGATCCACTATCTCTAAACTCTATCTCTTTTATATCTAGCATTACTTTATATTGTTCATATCATTTACATGCTTGGTATTGTTTGTGTGCTCATACTTGTGTTGAACCAAGAGAGCTTCATATAGCACCTCAACTCTTATTTAGAGGAATCTAGAGGAGATAATCCAGAGCCCTTCACCCGGAATTCGGCTACACTCTTTGGTTACACATAGTGTGTTGCAATTAGTTTCTAATTCCGCATCATTTGTCATTAGATTAGCTCATACACATATTCACTCCCCCCCTCTAGGTGTATTTTTAGATGGCTTATGGGCTAAGGGAGGGCAATGACTTCCCACTTTATCTTGTTTATAGGACAAGCTCTTAATCGTTTTAGTGTCGTGTACAAGTATATTGTATAAGCAACGCTTAAGCAATATGAATCACTCAAAATGTGTTTCCTAATCTATAGGCAATGCACACATTCCTTGGCTCTAGCACCCTTTGTAATGCCCCGATCCACGGTACTGAGACGTTACTGTGACATATATACACAGGACGAAAATACCCTCACATATATATGCTAAGCATCAATACAGGCAAGAATCAGAGTACGAAAGAACAGTCATAATATACATTCCAACAATAATAGCACAAGTACACGGTTAACACAGAGCATGATACAATATTTCAAAAATATTAGATTATTAAGAAGCAAAAGGCATGATATACATGAAAAACACCTAGAGGGGGGGTGAATAGGTGTGATTGCTAATCTTAAAAAATTTTAACTCTCTAAATGCGCAACCTAAAACAAGTGAGACTCAACTTAGTACAATTCAACAAGTGTAGCCGAATTCCTCTTGCGAGGCTCTGGACTAAACTCCTCTTGATTCCCCTTGATATGGGTTGAGGCGCTATGTGAAGCTCTTGTTGGATGAGTACGGGATTGGCACACACAAGTATGAAATGAATGATATGAAGAATGATGCAAACACAATGATATATGGCAAGAATTACAAGCAAGCAAATAGTAGCACAAGAGAATTAAAAAATATCACAAGTATGCAATAGAAAGCAATAAGGAGCTATTGAGAAGTAAAGCAAGAATTAGACGCAAAGGCAATCGCAAACAAAGTGATTTGTTTCGAGGTTCGAGCCACCGCTCTACTCCCCGCCTTCACCTCCGTGAAGGGTTTCCACTATCCACCGAGGACGCCTTTACAATTTGGTCTACCGAAGACCGAGCACCGAGCTCCACCGAGTACAAAGGACCTCTACCGAAGAGGTTGCTCCACAAGGAAAGGAATACAAGAACAAAGTGATCACAACAAGATCACTACACTATTTCTCAAACTCTTTTACAAACACTCTCACTTCAATTACAACTTCACTATAGAATGAGTATAGGATTTTTGGCTCTATGAAGTGTGGTGAGAAAAACTTCAGTTGTAGAGTGATATTAGTAATCAAACACAACTGAAAAACAGGCTCAAAAAGAATTGGAATGAAAGCTTTTAAACTCTTTTCTTTTCTCTTTTGAAAACAATACAAACTTGAGGATTTTTCTTGGTGAAATGAAAGAGAGACTTCTCCTCTATTTATAGGGTTAAAAATAGGTTAAAAACAATTTCTTTTGGTCTTATTTTCTCTGAAAAAGCTCCCCAACAACTCTCCAAAAATCTGTTAAAGCTGAAAACAAAAACAGTTTTTCAGAATAGCCTAAAGAGGAAAGAGCCGTTAGGCTATAGCAGGCTTGGCGGTCGACCGGTCCGGTCGACCGCAAGGCCAGCTGCAAAGAGCCGTTGGCTCTCGGTCGACCGGTCCGGTCGACCGTCCCAAAAGAGGAAACACAGTTTCCTTCTTCCGGTCGACCGGTCCGGTCGACCGAAACAAACTGTGAGCAATTTGCTCTCCGTCGGTCGACCGGTCCGGTCGACCGACAGACATGCACAAACAGTGCATGTCCAGACACATCACCGGTCGACCGGGCCGGTCAGCCGGAGTTGCCTGAAACTGAAAAACTGGGCTGGTTTTTGAGTTAGAAAATTTTTGAGAAATATTTTAAAAATACATATAGCTAAGTATTATGCAGAAAATAGTTTATACACATGTTTTATACAAGATTTTCAAGATATAAAGCTTTTGGTACATGTATATATAAACTAAGGCATAAAACTTAGAAATAACCATTTTCAAAACATAGGAAATATATGAAACAAGTGTGTGTGCAAATCCTAGAGCCAAATTTCATATACTCAAACTTTAACATTCTATTTCTTACAAAGTTTCTAATGACTTCAAGATCTTCAATAGGCTTCTTCATATAATCTTCAACACTTGTTCCTTGAGCCCAATTGGAGTTGACTTGAGTCCAAATCCTTGTATTTGTGAGAGAAGACTTCTAGAATGAATAGAAATCTGAAACACACTTAAACAACAAATGTTATTAGTACAAATAACTAATATGTTTTGTAATCATCAAAATACACTAATCATGGGTGATTGTAACCTTGGGCCAACAATCTCCCCCTTTTTGATGATGACAAAACATATAGGTTATTTAAATAAACATGGAAGAAGAGTTTGAAAAACTCCCCCTCAAATAATGCTATGTATAAAAATTTAACTATGGAAGCACAATACATAAAGCATAAAATTTAACTATGGAAGCACAATACATAAAGCATTCAAGGCAAAATAGTTTTGTCAAAAACTTAAATAAACAAACTTAACAAACTCAAACAAATTCAAAATATCAAACTCTTAAACTTATTCAAATTCAAAATAGCAAACTCTTAAACAACTTATTCTCCCACTTTTTGTCATACATCAAAAAGGGTTAAAACATCAATTGAAAAATTTTATTTTAAGAATCCATCATGCAAACATTCAACTCACCACAAATAAAAGAAAATCTAGCATAATCTAGAGGTTTAGTAAAAATATCGGCAAGTTGAAAATCGGTAGAAACATAATCAATCTCAATATCACTTTTCTCATAATGATCTCTAAGAAAGTGATACCTAATGTCAATGTGTTTGGTTTTACTATGTTGATTGCATTCTTTGTCATGTGAATAGTACTAGTATTATCACAAAATATTTTAACATGATCAAAGTGTAAATCATAGTCAAGGAGAGTATGTTTCATCAAAAGAACTTGTGCACAATAAGCTCCGGCTGCAACATACTCCGCCTCGGCGGTTGATAGGGCTACCGAATTTTGCTTTTTGGAAGACCAAGATACAAGACAATTACCTAAGAATTGACATGTTCCACTTGTGCTCTTCCTATCCACCCTACAACCCGCATAGTCGGCATCCGAAAAACTCTTCATTTCAAATAATCCGGTTTTAGGATACCACAAACCCATTTCAATAGTGCCCTTAAGGTATCTAATTATGCGTTTAACCGCAATTATGTGAGATTCTTTAGGACAAGATTGAAAACGTGCACAAAGACAAACGGAAAACATAATATCCGGCCTACTAGCCGTCAAATAAAGCAAACTACCAATCATGCTACGATATAATTAATGTCTACACTTTTACCTTGTTCATCCTTGTCAAGCTTTGTAGTTGTTGCCATGGGAGTTTTGCTTACTTTCGATCCTTCAAGCCCAAACCTTTTGATTAGTTCCTTTGTGTACTTGGCTTGATTGATGAAGATCCCATCCTTCTTTTGCTTGATTTGGAGTCCAAGGAAATAGTTGAGTTCCCCCATCATAGACATTTCAAATTCATCCTTCATGCATGACTCAAAAGCTTTGCAAAGAGATTCATTAGTAGAACCAAAAATAATATCATCTACATAAATTTGCACAATAAGAATATCTTTTTCTACATGTTTAGTAAACAATGTTGTGTCAATTTTACCTTTCTTAAAACCATTTGAAATCAAAAATGAAGAAAGACTTTCATACCAAGCCCTAGGGGCTTGTTTTAAACCATAAAGAGCTTTGTCTAATTTAAAAACAAAATCCGGATGTGTAGGATCAACAAACCCGGGGGGTTGTTCAACATACACCTCCTCTTCAATAAATCCATTTAGAAAAGCACTTTTAACATCCATTTGAAATAATTTGAAATCTTTATATGAGGCAAATGCTAGTGTCATCCGTATGGCTTCAAGCCGTGCTACGGGTGCAAAGGTTTCTTCAAAATCGATCCCTTCGATTTGAGTGTAACCTTGGGCAACTAACCTAGCCTTGTTTCTAACTACATTACCCGATTCATCCAACTGGTTCTTAAAGATCCACTTAGTACCAATTGTTGGTCTATCGTGGGGCCTAGGAACAAGGTGCCAAACTTGGTTGCGCTCAAATTGATTGAGCTCCTCTTGCATGGCTAGCAACCAATATGAATCGGCCTCGGCTTCGAGGACATTTTTGGGTTCAATATGAGAAATGAATGCATAGTTACCACAATAGTCATGAAGTCTAGAGCGAGTAGTTACCCCTTTTGATACTTCACCTATGACGAGGTCCTTGGGATGATGTGGATTGTATCTCCAATCCTTTGGTAGTGGTTGAGTAGGCTCCACCTCATGTGTTTGATTTTCATTTCCTTGTGCCTCTTCCACCTTAGCTTCGCTTCCTTCATCATCCTTTGGTTTGTCTCCCATAGTAGAAGCATCCTCCAAGGTCACTTTCTCAAAACCTTCATCCAATGCATCTATTTCTACAACATTCTTAACAAACTTGTTAGATTCCTCAAACTTAACATGAATAGACTCTTCAATAGTCAATGATGATCTAATGAAAACTCTATAAGCCTTACTAGTGTTTGAGTAACCTACAAAAATAGCCTCATAAGATCTAGCATCAAACTTTCCTAAATTATCTTTTGTATTTAAAACAAAACATTTGCATCCAAAAACTTTAAAATAGGAAACATTAGGTTTTCTAGAAAACTACATTTCAAAAGAAGTTTTAGTAGTATTTTTGCATAAGAAAACACGATTTGATATATAGCATGATGTATTAACGGCCTCGGCCCACAAATAATGTGGTAGACCATATTCACTTAGCATTGTCCTAGCCATCTCTTGTAATGTTCTATTTTTCGTTCAACTACTCCATTTTGTTGTGGAGTTCTAAGACAAGAAAGTTCATGCTTTATTCCATGTTCATCACAAAAAGTGATAAAGGGTTGGTTAATGAATTCACCTCCTCTATCACTTCTTATTCTCAAAATCGAAACATCTTTTTCTTTTTCAACTCTTTTCTTAAAAGTTTGAAAATAAGAAAATGCTTGGCTTTTATGTTCAAGAAAGAAAACCCAAGTAAATCTTGAAAAGTCATCAACCAAAACATAAGCAAATCTATTCCCACTTAGACTTTTGGTTTGTGTAGGGCCAAAAAGATCCATATGGATTAACTCCAAAGGACGTGATGTCATGATATCCTTAATTGACTTGAAAGAAGACTTAGTTTGTTTCCCAAATTGACATGCGTCACAAACTCGGTCCTTTTCAAAATTCAAGCAAGGAATACCTTTCACCATTTCCTTTGTGTTTAACCTAGAAATGTGATCAAAGGAAATATGCCCTAATCTCCTATGCCACAACCAAGAGTCATCATCGAGGGCTTTCAAACAAGTAATATTACAAGACATATTTAACATATCAATCATATAAACATTACTTTCACGAAAACCAGAAAATACACAAACATTAGAAGTTCTATCAATTACTTTACAAGCAACATTATCAAAAACAATATCAAAACCTTTATCACAAAGTTGACTAACACTCAAGAGATTATGCTTGAGGCCATCAACTAAAACTACATTTTCAATTAAAGGAGAGGTGCCAAGTTTTACATTACCAATACCGATGATTTTACCCTTGGCGTCATCTCCGAAGGTGACGGTGCCACCTTCATGATATCTTGATAGGGTTGCAAAGTTGTTGATGTCCCAAGTCATGTGCCTTGAGCAACCGCTATCAAGATACCACAATCCTCTACGTCGTTGGGATTTGGAAAGTACCTACATCATTTAACATAATTGTTGATTTTGGTACCCAAACTTTCTTGGGTCCTTTAAAGTTAGTGCCTCGAACCCAAACATTATGACGTGAAACGTTTAATCTATCATAGCAAAAATTGGCTAAGTGCCCTTTCCGTCCACAATGTGAACATGAGAACACTCTACCATACATGAATGCATGATGTGTATGTGTAGTGTGAGCATGTTTTGGGGTTTTGCCATGTTGTTTAGGTTGTGTAGCATGAACATGAGCATGAGCATTTTTCTTTGGGGCTTGTTTCTTAGGAAACATAGCCTCAATTTTCTTCTTGTTAAACTCACAATCTTTCAAAACAACACTTAATGAGTCTAATCTTCCCTTAAGCATAATAACTTCATTTGAATCAATTAGTGGGGCCTTACCTTTGCAAGAAATCTTATATTTTTCAAAATCATTTTTGGTAGTAGCCAAAGTGGAAACCAAATCATCTTTTTCTTTTGTAAGAGTAAAAACTTGAAGACTTAAAGATTCATTATCCTTTTTCATTTTAAGATACTTTTTCTTTAAGAAATCATAGTTTTGTGACAACTCAACAAAAGCCTCTTCTAACACATCCATAGAAAGTTCATTATCATGAGAAGGGGAAGAGGTTACCTTGCTTGTGCCTTCATTAGCCATGAAGCACATGTTGGCGGTGTCTATTTCTTCCTCGGATTCGGTCTCCGAATCCCAAGTTGCCTTCATAGCCTTCTTCTTGTAAGGCTTCTTTGAAGTGGAGGGCTTAGCTTTGTCCGGACACTCCGCCACAATGTGTCCCGGTCTTTGGCAATTGAAGCACACAATCTTCCTTTCTTCTTTGCCTCCTTGCCATCTTCTTCTACCTTGGTACTTCGCCTTGTTGTACATCCTCCGGACATTCTTAACAAGGAGTGAGAGCTCCTCATCATCTTCTTCTTCATCATCTTCATCAGAGTGTGTAGCTTGACTCTTGAAGGCGATAGTCTTCTTTTTGGAAGGAGCCATATCCTCCCTTGCTTTCCTTTCCATCTCATGGGTTTTGAGGTTCCCAATGAGACCTATAAGCTCCATCTCTTCATTGTCGTTGAGTTCCTTCAAGGTTGTTGCTTTAACTTCCCATGAAGGAGGAAGTGCACGGATGATCTTCCTTACTCTTTGATCATTGTTGATATCTTCACCTAAAGAAGAGAGTCCATTAGTAATCGTGGTAAATCTTGTAACCATATCATCTATGGTTTCATTTTCTTGCATGCTAAATGTTTCATATTGGGACCGAAGAAGGTCAATCTTAGCCTTCTTTACTTGTGAGGTCCCCTCATGAGTGACTATCAAGTGTGACCAAATCTCATATGCGGATTTGCAATGGATAACCCTAGAAATGTCATCATCATTAAGGGCTTGTAGAAGTGCATAGTGAGCTTTGGCATTGGCATCGAATTCCTTAGTCTCTATTTCGGACCAAGTGGATTCGTCACCGGGGGGTACACTAAAGGACTTAGTCACGGCTTTTGCAACTCGGCTACCTAGAGATTGCAAAAACACGGTCATCTTAACTTTCCATATGGGAAAGTTAAGTCCATCAAACTTAGGAGGGGTCTTAATTCCATCGGCCATTTTTACTATATGAATGTGAAAGAAATGATTAGCAAATTAGGATCTTCTCTAAGGTTGTTAAACCAAATCCTAGAGTCCAAGCTCTGATACCAATTGAAAAACACCTAGAGGGGGGGTGAATAGGTGTGATTGCTAATCTTAAAAAATTTTAACTCTCTAAATGCACAACCTAAAACAAGTGAGGCTCAACTTAGTACAATTCAACAAGTGTAGCCGAATTCTTCTTGCGAGGCTCTGGACTAAACTCCTCTTGATTCCCCTTGATATGGGTTGAGGCGCTATGTGAAGCTCTTGTTGGATGAGTACGGGATTGGCACACACAAGTATGAAATGAATGATATGAAGAATGATGCAAACACAATGATATATGGCAAGAATTACAAGCAAGCAAATAGTAGCACAAGAGAATTAAACAATATCACAAGTATGCAATAGAAAGCAATAAGGAGCTATTGAGAAGTAAAGCAAGAATTAGACGCAAAGGCAATCGCAAACAAAGTGATTTGTTTCGAGGTTCGAGCCACCGCTCTACTCCCCGCCTTCACCTCCGTGAAGGGTTTCCACTATCCACCGAGGACGCCTTTACAATTTGGTCTACCGAAGACCGAGCACCGAGCTCCACCGAGTACAAAGGACCTCTACCGAAGAGGTTGCTCCACAAGGAAAGGAATACAAGAACAAAGTGATCACAACAAGATCACTACACTATTTCTCAAACTCTTTTACAAACACTCTCACTTCAATTACAACTTCACTATAGAATGAGTATAGGATTTTTGGCTCTATGAAGTGTGGTGAGAAAAACTTCAGTTGTAGAGTGATATTAGTAATCAAACACAACTGAAAAACAGGCTCAAAAAGAATTGGAATGAAAGCTTTTAAAACTCTTTTCTTTTCTCTTTTGAAAACAATACAAACTTGAGGATTTTTCTTGGTGAAATGAAAGAGAGACTTCTCCTCTATTTATAGGGTTAAAAATAGGTTAAAAACAATTTCTTTTGGTCTTATTTTCTCTGAAAAAGCTCCCCAACAACTCTCCAAAAATCTGTTAAAGCTGAAAACAAAAACAGTTTTTCAGAATAGCCTAAAGAGGAAAGAGCCGTTAGGCTATAGCAGGCTTGGCGGTCGACCGGTCCGGTCGACCGCAAGGCCAGCTGCAAAGAGCCGTTGGCTCTCGGTCGACCGGTCCGGTCGACCGTCCCAAAAGAGGAAACACAGTTTCCTTCTTCCGGTCGACCGGTCCGGTCGACCGAAACAAACTGTGAGCAATTTGCTCTCCGTCGGTCGACCGGTCCGGTCGACCGACAGACATGCACAACAGTGCATGTCCAGACACATCACCGGTCGACCGGGCCGGTCGGCCGGAGTTGCCTGAAACTGAAAAACTGGGCTGGTTTTTGAGTTAGAAAAATTTTGAGAAATATTTTAAAAATACATATAGCTAAGTATTATGCAGAAAATAGTTTATACACATGTTTTATACAAGATTTTCAAGATATAAAGCTTTTGGTACATGTATATATAAACTAAGGCATAAAACTTAGAAATAACCATTTTCAAAACATAGGAAATATATGAAACAAGTGTGTGTGCAAATCCTAGAGCCAAATTTCATATACTCAAACTTTAACATTCTATTTCTTACAAAGTTTCTAAGGACTTCAAGATCTTCAATAGGCTTCTTCATATAATCTTCAACACTTGTTCCTTGAGCCCAATTGGAGTTGACTTGAGTCCAAATCCTTGTATTTGTGAGAGAAGACTTCTAGAATGAATAGAAATCTGAAACACACTTAAACAACAAATGTTATTAGTACAAATAACTAATATGTTTTGTAATCATCAAAATACACTAATCATGGGTGATTGTAACCTTGGGCCAACAATACAATATAAAAAGATTGGAAAGTACTCATGAGTAGCAAGATGAGAATCTCGCGAGCCGATCAAGGGAAGGCTGGAAGAAAAGGAGTTTCGAGCAGACAACCGCTAATCCACACTTCCACTACAAACTCTGATCAGTTACAGCAAGGTCATCACGGTCCAGGCTCCTAGATCTGGACATGAGGGTCTAGGGTTGTCAAAAAGCAACCCAACCAGTATGTAAGATAAAACCAACTGGCATGCTCAGGCAGTCACACATGTACATGATCAAGTGATGTGATCCAGGCAAACAAGTACAGGCAATGAACAGAATATAAATGGAAATCAAAGAATCAGTAGTACGTCTGAAATCAAGTGAGCACATGTATATTGATAAATCTGAATCGGAAAACATACATAGAAAATGGTGTCGAGAGCATAGGTACACATAAACATGCAAAGCTGGTACAAGTCAGTAAATAAGAGATCAGAAAATCCTGTGTAATAATCTAGAAATCACATATAGTAAAACAGAATGTCCAGCTTAAGTCATACAACATGAATTGTTGAATTATAATGACAGGGCAAGTCACATGCATGGGTAAATTAGTGCTGCAATTAAGTTATCTAATAATAATCATCAGTATCATTTGTTATTGTGTGCGTCAGAAAAATCACAATAGCAAAATTCTTTTAATTGAATAGAAGATTACAACGGATACAATTTGATTATAAAAAAAGAGAAAATCTTTTAATTGATTTTTCTCTTTATTTAAAACTGAGTTCTTCACGTGATAGTGGAGAGTGAGTCTTGTTCCCCGTTGACCGACCGAACGTCAAGTTTCTCTTGTGAATCCTCTATTTGGATCTACTGGTGGAGTAACACACCTCCTCAGTAATGGAATCTCAAAGAGATTTAAAGATCTTGAACTCAGCAAGTTAACAAAAAGAGTTGAACTCTTCCCAGGCTACAAGAGCTTCGAGGAGGAACTCTGCTGAGGTAGCTCTCCCCCTTGCCTATGGCTTCTTGGATTCCTCCACCAGGATTCTCCTCCTCAGCCCCTTTTTATAAGAGGTCCCCTCTCAAAGCCTCTCTCTTCTCTAGTTGTTCATAGCTATTTATAGAGGAATTAGGGTGTAATCAACCCCTTAAATATCTCCATAATGGGAAGGATGTAACCAACTCCTTAATGGGAAGTTATTCCCAATTATGTGAAGAGAAAATTGGGTGTAACTGACCAAGTTCGTTGCTGTCAGTTACAGCAGAAATGCGGGTCTCGTGCTAGATGCAGACCTTACTCTAATGTTGAGACGCGGAGCTCACAGGCTCGCGTCTGTGTTGGAATGCGGAGCTGCTCAGGCTCACATTTGAGTAGAAACGCGAGGTCCACGTCTGACGACCTCCGCGTCAGACAAATGACGCGAGGTCCGCGTCTGGCGACCTCCACGTCTGTGATTGGAATGCGACCTCTGCGTTGGACAAAGGACGCGAGGTCCGCGTCTGGCAACCCCACGTCTGAGATTGGAATGCGATCTCTACGTCTGACAGAGGACGCGAGGTCCGCGTCTGAGGTTGGAACGCGACCTCCGTGTTTGCAATGGTCCGCGTCTGAGGTTGGAATGCGACCTCTGCGTTTGCGAGGTCCGCGTCTGAGACTTTATCCTTAGTAATTTTTTGATAGCCTATAAAACCCCTCCAAAGTTTTTGAAACTTCACGGTTGACTGAGACGGATTTCGAAATACTTTAGACTTCGGTTGAATCTAGGCTTCCTATAATCGGACTGGCATTCTTCTGCGAGGCAGTCTTCTGGGGTGCCCTGAGCTCGATCCTGTCTGGATGGTGAACTTCATGAGTGTACTGTTGAACTTTTTGAAGCCTCCAGGAAAGATCATCACAAGTGTCTTAGAAACTCAGTCTAGCACTTGTTATGAATACTAGTTTGCTTGGTGTACTGTTAAACCGATAGAGTTGTCGATTACTCTTGCCAGTGTACTGTTGAACTGATTGCAGAAGCAAAGACATACTCCTTGTATTTGAAGAGAGAAAACACAGTTCTGGCACACTGATCAAGTGGAGACGCGAACTTCACCAAAGTTGAGATGCGATTCTCAATTTTTGTAGAGATGCAGCTCTCAATTGCTGTAGAGACGCAGCCTTTACTTGCTGTTGAGACGCAGCTCTTAAGTTTGTTGAGACACGGCTCTGTGCTTGAGACGCGAAGGTAATTCTCAAAGCTTCTTTGAAAGAGTTTTAATTGCCAGAGGTATGATATTAACTTAGCAAATTAAATTACTCTACTGAGGGAATTTGAGAAAGTTCCTGTCAGAGGTGTGATGTTAACTTGATAGTGAGATCTGGACTTGTGTTTTGAACATGTTTTGTAGACTTGCTATTCTATTGATGAGAATAACAAGTGAAGTTTGATCCACCAGGAATTATATCAGAGTCTATCGTCAGAAGTTTAGTGTTAACATGACTAGAACTCTGCTGGGAATCAATGAAATATAAAATTACTGTTAGAGGTGTGATATTAACATAACAGCATTGATTTTGCGATCTACGCAACTTAAGTGGACCTGTCATTCTATTGGAGAGAATGACAAGTGGGATTGGATTTGTTGAAGATCCATGGAGATTTTTACCATCAGAGGTGTAATGTTAACGTGACGGGTTTGGGTTTGCAATGTGAGCAAATAGAATTGTTAGAGGTGTGATATTAAATTGACAAAGATGTGTGCTAGAGGTGTGATATTAACTTAGCATCACGAAAGTCTCATTTTCACTGAGAAATTGAGAGAAGATTATTGTCATGGTGTAATGTTAACTTAACAATGAAATGCATGCTAGAGATGTGATGTTTAACTTAGCATTTGACATCTCAGCTTTGGACAGAAAGCTCGAGAAAAGATCATTATCATAGGTGTAGTGTTAACTTAACAATGAAATGTATGCCAGAGGTGTGATATTAACTAAACATTAAGTGTTTCATTTCCGGTGGAAAAATCGAGAGAATCGCTGTCATAGGTGTAGTGTTAACTTAACAGTGATTTATATTGCAATATGAAAAACTTTAGTCTGAAGTGTAGTATTAACCTGACCGAGAGATTCTGCGATTTGAGCAGTTTGGTGGACTCGTCATCCTATTGAAGAGGACTGACAAGTTAAAATTTTGGTTAGAGGTGTGATATTAACTTGATCGGGATTTGTCTACTGTTAGATTTGTAGTTTTGAACACAACAGTATTTTGAGTGGACTTGTCATTCTAATGAAGAGAATTGACAAGTTGAAATTTTACCCCCTAGGGATACATCAAAGTCTTACTGTGAGAGGTGTAATGTTAACATGACTGATTCGACTTGTAATTTATTCCACTGGGAAAATTGAGGGAAATCATTGATAGAGGTTTAATGTTAACTTAACAGTGAATATGCCAAAGGTATAATGTTAACTTGGCATATTTGATCTGTGATTATTTCGCTGAGAAAACAGTCACAGGCTTTTTGTGGTCCTACCATTCCATGGATGGGAATTGGAAAAGGATTTTGGAGGGGAAGGCGAGATCAGGTCCCTCAAGGTTTTTAGAAAACCTTTAGCTATCAACGGATTTGATATACCTTTACCAACTATCATTTGAGTTGGGCTGGCCATGCTATTCCCTTAGCATGATGAGTTATCGAGGATTTTTCATTGGACTTAAAATTCAACGTTTCCTCAATCCTTAATCGTCAGAGGCATTGGATTGTTGTTCAACAGATAATATTTAAAATCCTGCTGAGATTAAAGAAGTATAAACTCTGCGGGGAACTTATAGTGAGATCGGCGTTCCCTTTGAGTACTTATTTGATCAGAGGTGTGGTGTTGAACTTGATCAAGGATAGTAATTTTTTTTAACTTTTTATTCCATGAGAATGACAAACAATAATGGAATGATTAAGACTGTTCAGAGGTAACTGTTGAGCATGATAGTCGTAGAAGTCGGATCACCTCGTTGCCCAGTAGATTCAATGCTACATGCTCTTGTAATCTTCCTGGCCTACTCTTGCAACTATGTCTTCTGCTCGTTCGCCTTGTAAGACTAGTTGCTTTCATGTGCGACTTTGAGTTACTCCTATATGCACTAGGAGTGTGGTTTGCAGGTTATAGCGGCAAGTCTCGATCAGTGTAGACTACGTCATGCTGCTTGGACATCGGAGCACCATACTCTGAAATTTCTCCACAAACGCTCTGATTGACTCTCCTTTCTTTTGTTTTGTAGCAAGAAGAGTTGGCAAGGATACTTCGGTGTCATCTTCGAAGAATCACGCAAGGAAGAGCTTCTCGAGGTCGACCCATTTCTCGATAGAACCGGAGGAAGCTTTAGGAACCATTCAGAGGTAACCTCCTTGAGTTGTCGATGAATAAATGAGCCATGATGGCATCGTTTGATACTACATTCCTTGTTTGGAGATTTGAAGTAGTATATATGTTGGTTCGACGACCCCTTGCCATCGAAGGCCTGTAGTGTCAGAGCTTTGAACTTAGGAGGGTGTGGAAAAAGATCCCACTCAGTCGGGTACGATCGGACCACTCTTGTATCTTGGAGGCCTTTCCGGTTCAGCTCTGACCATAACTGTCGAAGAGTGAACGTGAATCTTGTGTCGTAACTCTAAAACGCAGGTCTCATAGATGCGGGGCTCACGTTTTGAGTTGGAAATATGAGGCTCGTTCTCTGCAAAAGAGATGCAAGTCTCGCGTTTTGGCACAAAAACACAGGTCTCGCTTTTTTGAGAAAAGACGTGGACCTCGCATTGCTGAACGTCGCGTCTGTGAAGTTAAACATGAGCCTCGCGTTCTAATGTAGAAACGCGGGCTTCGTGTTTAGTTACAGAAATGTGGGCCTCACGTTGAGGATCTGAGATGCGAGTCTCGTACTGCTCAGAAGAAACGTGGACCTAAGCCCCACGTTTCGTATCTGCTGAACAGATGGCTTTTTTAGTTTTTTTCATCTGTTGCCGATGTGCGTGATGCCTTTGTCAACGTTTAGCATTCCGGTTATGCTTCATGGGTTGTTGGGAAGCCCCGCTAACCTGGAGTTGAGGAGTCTGGAGAGGAGAGGTAGGTGAGATTGACCTTCATCATCATTGGCCTCACGAGTCTCGTAGGAGACATTAATGCGGGCCACATATGCTGTTTCAACTACTCCTTCCTGCTGACAATATGTGCAACGCCTTTGCCGTCTCTTGGTATTCCGATTAAGTCGCAGAGATTGTTGAGAACCCCCGGCGTCCGGAACTAGAAGTGCCTTGATAAAAGGATGGCGGGGAGTTTAGTCTCTATTGCCCTCTTGACCATGGGTCATGGCGCGGGTCTCTGAAGAGACATTGAGGCTGACCACGTTGTCTCCACAGGAGGCTCCTGAAGCTTTGGAGGAGTTCAACTTCTCTTGGTCGAATTCGATCACAAGCGATTCGGCTGTGGATTTAAGCTCTTGACGTCGGTTTGCGCCACCACTTTCTCGTCGGTTGAGAGAGATCATACTCCCCAGCGGAGTCGCCATCTTTTGTACGCGTCAGAAAAATCACAATTGCAAAATTCTTTTAATTGAATAGAAGATACAATGGATACAATCTGATTACAAAAGAGAGAAAATCTTTTGATTGATTTTCCTCTTTATTTAAAACTGGGTTCTTCACGTTGCGGTGGAGAGTGAGTCTTGTTCCCGTTGACTGGCCGAACGTCAAGTTTCTCTTGTGAATCCTCTCTTTAGATCTACTGGTGGAGTAACACAACTCCTATCAGTAATGAAATCTCAAAGAGATTTAAAGAACTTGAACTCAGTAAGTTAACAAACAGAGTTGAACTCTTCCCAGGCTACAATAGCTTCGAGGCCGAACTCTGCTGAGGTAACTCTTCCCCTTACCTATGGCTTCTTGGATTCCTCCATTAGGAATCTCCTCCTCAGCCCCTTTTTTTTAAGTGGTCCCCTCTCAGAGCCTCTCTCTTCTCTAGCTATTCATAGCTATTTATAGAAGAATTGGGGTGTAACCAACCCCTTAAATATCTCCATAATGGGGGGTGTAACCAACTTCTTAAATCTCTCCATAATGGGAAGTTGTTCCTAATTATGTGGAGAGAAAATGGGGTGTAACTGACCAAGTTCATGGTTGTCAGTTACAGCAGAAATGCGGGTGTCGTACTAGACGCGGACCTTACTCTGATGTTGAGACGTGAGCTCGCAGGCTCGCATCTGTGTTGGAATGCGGAGCTGCTCAGGCTCGCCTTTGAGATAAAACGCGAGGTCCATGTCTGACGACCTCCGCGTCTGACAAAGGACGCGAGGTCCGCGTCTGGCAACCTCCGCGCCTGAGATTGGAATGCGGCCTCCGCGTTGGACAAAGGACGCGAGGTACGCGTCTGGCGACCTCCACGTCTGAGATTGGAATGTGATCTCTACATCTAATAGAGGACGCGAGGTCCACGTCTGAGGTTGGAACGCGATCTCCGCGTTTACGAGGTCCGCGTCTGAGGTTGGAACGCGACCTCCGCGTTTGCGAGGTCCGCGTCTGAGGCTTTGTCCTTAGTAATTTTTTTATAGCCTACAGTTATTCTTGTTCCTTTCCCATAGGTGTCCCACAACACCGACAGTTCACGTAGGAGCTCGCACTTACAGTAGAACTCATCCGAATTTCGATATGCGGGTACCATTATTCGAATAGGGGAGAGACCAAATAACATATGCTTCTAGCGTTATATTGTACAGGGGGTGTGTGTTAACATGCACTGAGAATGTCTATCACACTAACACCAGGCGGCATAGGAAGGAGGAAGGATCATTTCTCCTTGGAGAATGATTTAGGAGATAGCCCCACAGATTCAAAATGTGGCCCCCACCACGTATGTGGTGTGGCACTTTAGTCTGTGTGATACTTTGCTCTTGTAAAAAAATGGATTCTAGAGGTGGCCCCTACAATTTCAAGAGGTGGCCCCCACCACGTGTGTGGCGTAGCACTTTGGTCCATGTGGCACTTAGTTCCATTCAGGATCCACCGAACGCTAGCATGATCGTGGGATACATCCTCATCATCCTCACACCAGGTGGTATGCTCCGCCAGACATAGGTATGACTGTGCTATTAACAAGAGTAACAATGCAGGAGACA